>OX345643.1:672500-820000 GCA_947044365.1 Petrosia ficiformis
TCCAAACTAAAGTTATGAACATTTTTTTGAGGTCAAAGTAAACAGGAGTGACCTTTAGCAATATCTTATAAATGCTTTTGTTTATAATGAGAATATGTTTACAACTATTTCTAGTAATTCCAGATTCAGGCGAATGGTTACTAACAATTTTCACTTCACATGACTGTTGTTATAGAGATTATGTTAGTCAGTATTACTAAGACTACACAGAAATGGTCTCTAAGCCTACCATCCACCATGTTACCAGTGAATAGAGCATGCCTCTAATTGTGACAACATGTTGTTTGACGGTTGCAACCTACTACTTTATCTACAAGGCAGTTTTGGAGTAGGTAATTTGTTTCCAACTCCAAATTTGTTAAGGCTTTAGAAGGATGTATGGCTTTTATGTGTCTATGGCTTGTCACAATTATATTACCATAATTCACAATGTTATTATAGCCAATATCAACTACTCTCATAATGTTTAACATGTAATAGATGTTCCATAAAATTCATGTAAATCAATGAACATATATGTACATATGTACACATACATGCAGTTACATACATAGTTATATACAAAGTTATATATGTACACACACACATAAACATAGTAAAGACATATAGTCACATATATACATACATACATACATACATACATACATACACACATAAATACATATACATATCACTGTGTATATATAATATTGTCTCACCAATCCACTACGGTCACAATGATTTATGTATCCATCAGCTATGAAAAGAAAACAAAAATAGAACTTATAAAACAAATCATATATAAATTGCAACAGAACACTGTTAAACTTAAGACACACGAAGCAGAAGTTAAAAAAGATGAAATGAAGTCTACATGTACATAGTGTGTTAAAACAAATAATTACACATGAATACAGTCTGGTATTTGCAAATCCAGCTGACGTTTACAATGTATATATTCTGTTATTATACATTGAAGAGACATTGTTTTATGAAAGGGTTATATTAATGCAGGTATATATATATAGTTCCATGGGGAATATCAAAGAAATCCTCCAAAGAATAGCTCATGAGTCAAAACAACAACTGCGATATTTTTATTACCATACCTCCTTCTTGTGCAAGAATGAGTTCCAATCCTTCATGATCCCGTTGCTTTGCAGCTTCAAATATGAGACTACCAAAGTCAATACGAGAATTACTTTTGCTAAAGTTTAATCTACTTTTCTTTTTATTAGACATGTTGAAGTGATGAGCTTTGTTTGTCAATCTGTAGTAAAGGCATTGGGAAATGTATGATAAATTAGACTATGCAGTTAAGACATTAGGAAATGATTATTAGAGTGCAGAAGGAACTGTAGTATACTTACAAGGCTTTTACAACATTTGAACAATAAATACAAGATACTGTAATTAATTACAAGGAAATACATCAGAGGATACACGATCTTAATAATAATATAAATTCTGCAACAAGGTCTCAAGCTACCAAGTTTAGTTCTCAGTAGTTCTCAATTCATTTGAATTGTTTATATAAAGAACATCAAAATGCATCTACGAAACATCACAATAGTGATATCGCTTTAGACCTACTGATAACTGATAACAATCAATACATTTTTCAACATTCATTGTTTCTTTTTAACTCACTTATGTCAGCATGCTAACAAGAATATAAAACTTTCCCTCAAGCCTTTTCCAGGTCAGAAAAACAGACCACTCCTTTGCTCACCACCTACAAATTACCAGCTCCACCCAGCTTCCTGGAAGCTAGCTACGACACATGGGTTGGGAAAGCCCACTCAGTTATTAACTATGAATATTTGTTTCACAGAACGTATGGGGAGTGTAGTTTCTACTTAAAGAAGACAGTAATCGGAACTCTGTGAATTTATAGTCTCTTTGATTCACTTTTCATTGACTGTTTTTTGGGCTTCCACCATTGTTGAGTGTTCTGCAGGTTAGTGGTTTCTTTGTATTAAAATTCTAAGTGACATGTGATAAATTAATTATATTGGTACTAAACCATAGTTAGACACACTAACACGTGTATATGGTATAAATAATGTTTTTGGGAAATCCTGTGACTAATCTACCAGGACGAAGTTGTACACTTTGTATACAGTAAAACTATTAGGGGTTGGGTGTGGTTTTGTATGACCACTTCCTGCTAGTATGTTAGTCATAGCGTTTGGGAAATGAAAGTATTTTCAATTTTCTATACGTAGAATAATGTCAGAGACTTCATCAGGTGGGAGTGTCCCTTCTAGTTTACCGCAATGCAAGTATTGCTCTACCCCTCTTCCTGCCATTAACACTCCCTTTTGTGGAAAATGTGGTGAACCCCAGATGGAAATGAAACATTGTATACGATGCCAAACAAAATTACCAGTGTCTAACAAATTTTGCTTTCAATGCAGACAAGATCAGACACAACCATTACCTAGAAAGCCATGTTTACTCTGTGGTACTCTATTGCCTGCTAATGCACAGAATTGTCCTTTCTGTTCAGCACCTCAAGACCCACAAGTAATGCTGTCAGTTCAATTGAAGTACTGCCACAATCAGAATTGTCAAACAGCTTTAATGTACGGTTTAACAGTGTGCTATAAATGTAGGTTGCAACAACCTATGCCTCCACCCATGCATTTGTTAATCAAAGCCGAGCCTCCAAATCCTCAAATGATGCCACCTCATTACCCACAACTGCCATATGTGTTTCCACCAGCTACTCCTCTACCAATGACACTTGCTATGCAAAGTCAAGCTGGTCAACCGATAGGTCACATGCACTCAACGATGACTGACCCAAGATTATCTGGACAACAAATACATCAACCACTTCCTAGTCCTCAACCACTCATGTCATTGCCTACTCAACCCGTGGGTGATACTAATAGATGGCAGCAAATGCCAGGAGTTGTAGTTGATTATCAATCTCCTCACAGTAATGCTTCAATTACAGGTTTGCCTCCAAATCCAACAAGTGAGACTCATTCTCAATCACAAATATCCGCCCCCGTCCCTGTTCAAGTGACTACAACTCTACCTAATGAGCCTCTTATTCCTCCTGTGACTAGTGATCAGAAGCTAACTCCAATGGATGTTGATCAATCAAGTCAAAGTCCTTCTGTATCTACTTCAGCTCTAGGTATTTCAAGCACTAGAGTAGTACAGACAAATATTACATCTATTCCTCCTGTGACTAGTGATCAGAAGCTAACTCCAATGGATGTTGATCAATCAAGTCAAAGTCCTTCTGTACCTACTTCAACTGTAGGTACTTCAAGCACTAGAGTAGTACAGACAAATATTACATCTATTCCTCCTGTGACTAGTGATCGGAAACTAACAGTCACTCCAATGGATGTCGATCAGTCAGGTGAAAGTCCTTCTGTACCCACTTCAACTGTAGGTACTTGTGTACTACAGACAGATATTACACCAGCATTGAACCTACCAGTGCAAGAAGACAATCAAGAGCTGAAGTCACCAAATAGTCCAACTCCTTTGACTGATTCTCCTGTTTTGACACAAGATACTTCCCAGACCAAAGTAGACTCTAGTCCTCCAATAAACGGTAAACGATCATCCAATGTTGATTTGCCGATTGAGAAGAAGAGTAAGACAGATGATACCACATCTGATAATGAAAAAACTAAAGTGATTTCTACAGATAAAGCTGGGGCTATTGTACGTGAAGAAATAAACCCTAACTCAAAATTATTGGCTCAATCTGGGACTGGTGTTGATGCAAATCCTTCAAATGACCCATCACACTATGGAATAGAAGGAGATGGTAGCACATCAAACGCATCAAAAACATCTCAGTATAAAGAACAAGAGGTTGATAGGGATGGTAGTATAGATCATTCGAACACTCAACTGAACACCGAACAATTATCTAAAATCAAACAAGATAATAGTCAGTCCTTCACTACTGAGGATGATAAAACAAGCCTCATGGATACCAGTGGAAGTGATAAGCACTCTACGATTCCTCCAAACACCAGAGAATTAACTTTGCATGATAAATCTGTTCGGTCATCTACTACTAATGAATCAGACCATCGTAATTCAAATGAAACGATTGATGAATCAAGTAGTAAAACGAATGCAGAGTCCCTTCGGCCCTTAATCCAGTCACAACTTAGTGATACAGATGAAAGCTCCAATGGATTAGAAACTCCCAAAGATAATTCAAATCAGCAGACAAGAAAAAGGAAATTTACTTCAACAGAACAAGACGAAGAGACACCATCAAAGAAATCTATAAATGGAGGAGCAAACAAACAGAAAGATGAGAGTAATGATCTTGATCGCGATTCTTCAAGTGATACCTGTTCTGATAAACACATCGATGAACGAAAGACTGCTATTCAGGATAAGCAAGTAATCTCTCATCCTTTAAGTGATGGTGAGGGGAAGGAACAAAAAAATGGTGATAAGTCCGAGCAATTTGTCACTCCTCCTTCATCTCCGAAAGGATCAGGAAGTTCGTTTATTGCTGTTGCTGAATCAGACTCTGAGTCGGTCTCATCACCAATTGGAGAAAGTAACTCTCCACCAGAGTCTAAATCGGTATTTTGTATATTTATAAATTTACTTTTGAATTATTTGTCATTGATTTTGTTTAGGAAATGGTTGTATACCAAAAGAAGTCATTTGAAGACCAAGAGCAACTATTTCCTGGAACTAACAAGGGGAAAAAAGATAAGAACAAGAATAAGAAAGATGATGCAGATCCTGTGAAGAATGTTAAAAAATCTGATAACAAAAACTTGTAAGTTATTATAAGGTTATATTTTAGTGTTTCATCAAGAACCTATTAGGCCTGTAGTGAAGGATATTCCACGAGGATTTAAAGTCAATTCAGAAGATGCAGTGACAGTCACTTTTCATGCACTTCTTCCAATGCAGTTATGGAAATGGGATGAACGTTCAGAGGTGTATATTCGTTTTGGAAGTGATAAATTAGGATTATGGGAGTATGACTGTGGCCCAATGCAAACTGTCAGGTTAGTATATCAAATTAAGTGAATAATACAATAATCATATATATTATATACTTGTATGTTTTTGTTTATAAGCCAAAATACATTTTCATAATGCTTTTCTAGAGATGCTGGAGACAATCTGCTAGAAATGCAATGCTCTCTGAAAATCAACTACTTTGACTCGGTTAGAAAGATTCCGTACAAGTACAGAGTTTATACACCTAAAACTACTGAAGCAAAATCAAAAGATGCACCCTACGAGTTTGTTTACAGCACATTGTCAGATGTGCCAGCTGAATATGCAAATCGAGTGCTTGAAGTTCCATATGAGTATCAAAAGGGTCAAAGTGAGTCAATATTGTTTTCTTATAATTGAAATACCCGCTATTTTTATGACCTCATGTCTCTTTTTTGTATCTCAAAAAAACAATTAAAGAAATTGTAAGTTGAAGTGCTGAAAGCAGCAAGACAAATAAAAATAATTTGGTATATTGTATATAAACACAAATTGCCTTTCTTATAAACTAAACTATTTACCTTTGAGGGTATAATGCAAGTCTCAATTACATACACTTGAAACATTTCGGTTCACATTTCATACAATTCAGTGGTATCATTTTTCAAAGTAAATCATTTGACAACGATCAAACATGTAACAACACGCAAACAGCTGAATATTTACAATATATTTTAATTTGAGTTATGTTTTCTCTCTTCCAGGTCATTACGACCAGTATGACACAATGATTTATCCAGGTTTATCACAGACCAAAATAGAAGAAGGAAAGTCTTGGGGGAAGAAAGTCAAAGAAGTTGGTTGGGGTATGTTAACTTCTGTAAAAGGGTTTTTTGGAGGGCAGTCTGGACCACAGTCAGGGTCTGATTCCCCGTCTGAAGCAGCCGGAAACATACCAGAAGATATCTTTCCAGTTCCTGAAATGGAAGAAATGAGAAAGAAATGTCTGGAAGTATATATGGCAAAATATTTGGAGGTTTTCAAGTCTGGCATAATCAATATGTCTCTGACACCAGATGATATTATAAGAAATATTTGTCACATCTATGGCTGTTTGTACTCACCTACAATTCAAGATGGAACACCTAGAAAAGGACACACAAGAGATTGGAAATTTGGAAACCTTAAGCATGTATGTTATACCATTATTGCCTAATGTCTTTCTTATTGTAATTATCAATTATAGGAGTTAAAGAAACTCTTACTCTCAGTAGTGGAGCATTTAAAAACTGATGGTGTTAGTAATAGCCCTGTTATATCTGCTTCTTTGATTCTGTGCTGTCTCCACAATATAAAAATTGATATTGCTTACAATGCAGCTGTTGGTCTGTTCCAATTATTTGTGTTGGAACCTGATCTTGATGCAAGACAGTGTCCAGATTTAGATATTTTGTGGGGACTATTCTCTAAAAATCATGATATGAGGTAAAATACGAACAAAAAGATAGTGGAAATGCATACTGAAATGATGATGGATTTATATTCATAATCATGTATCAAATTATCAATCATAAAAGTTAAAAATAGGAAGCTTAATAGTTTATAATTTGTTTGATTATTAAGTAAGAACAGCAAAATAATTGTAACCATGACTTTCTTCCCAGGATATGTTGAGAACTAATTATGTTAATTTTAGTTACAAGCATGTCTGACCAGAGGTGTAGCTATTATACATGGCATAAAGTCTTAGTTGTACAAATAGTTAAGCTTTCGTTAAAACACATGCATGCATGCAGTATAATTAGTTGCTATTTACCAAACCTTCTTTAATTATTTTCAACATTCAACTTATTTTTTTTCTTAATTTTATATCATTGTAATTAACACGTACTACAGATCATGGTTTTTACACGGTCTAGTGGAGTGTTGCAACAATCTAATGAATGTAAAGGTTGCATGTGATCACATCTCACTCTTCATGAACATATTGGCAATTTACCATTTTATCAGAGGAGATTGTAAACCTTTTGACAATCCAGAGGCAAATCCTTTTAAAATTGTATGGATCCAGACTAGACTATCTTCATCAGAATTTCCTGTGTTTCCACTACAAAAATTAAAAGATGTTGCAAAGAAAGCTAAATTTGGGTATAGATGCTATTGTTTGTAGTATGATTAATTTAACTACTTTTTCAATATTTAGCTTTTCTATACCTCTGTATTCTGAGTTGAAGCCTTTGTTTGTAATGGATCCTCTTCTGTTACCTAACTTTGTCTACATCTGCCCTGAAAACGAGTATTCAAAACTGTTTACAGTTTTACCACCCTTTCTGAGTATTATGAGGACAGCCTATTTGTTTCAAATGAGATCTTCAATAAATGTTAATGATGTAAGCTGGATTGAGATTGATTCTTAAACAGTATTATCAAAAATCTTTCCCACATTGTTTTCAGGCCAAGAATATACAGCATCTTCTTGAGATCATTTTAAAATCTTTAGATGAAGAAGCGCATCATTTGATGTAAGTTTGTTATTAGAAATTATTATTTTGATTATACTTCTGATATTTAATTACAGGTTTATGGAATTACTAAATATTTTAAATTCTTCTTCCTTCCTTATTGATAAATTGAATGGCAAGCTAAAACATCTTACAGATTCCTTTGTTCAACCATTTGTTAGTAGTCTTTCATTAACATTGAAAGTTCTCTCTTTAGTTGTCAATAGTTGTGATGATTCCAATGAATCAAAAGCTTTGGTGGCAAACAAACAAAATAGTGTATATCAGAAGTTGAATGAAGCCATAAACATTTGGATAGGTCATGTTGTTGGAGGATTACATTTTGGATGCAGTATCAGGAGTCATTATGTATATTTATTTAATTTGACAGAATTTGAAAAAGCAAGACAAGAATTTGAAGTAAGACACCTCATAAATTTTGTTAAAATGCATAATTTTGTTATCCAATAGGCTTGGGATCATATTCTTTCAGTGGATTGTTCACAGGATTTACTTAGTGACTGGCATCAAATAGTTCTTTCCATAATTCGAAAACGTGTAGCCCCAGTAAGTATCTGACCAAGTGATTGCAACAATTATTTATCAAATGTTCATTAAATATAGTTGGATTCACAGTTTAAAGTAGAACTATTCACTCGAGCTGAGCAACGCAAGTCAAGTCCTGCAATTGTGAATATGTTAATGGAGGAAGTAGCAGAAGGACTTGATGACCTTTTTCTGAAGAAGGTAAGTAATTATTATTATGATAACATTAATTTTGGAGATCTTTAAGTTACCACAAGTGACAGTAGTCCATTTATCACAGTGTAATAACTATGTGTAATAACTGTTCAAAACCATGATGTTTTAATTATTGTCAATTACAAAATGTATACTAGGGTGGAAGGTATGCTGAAGACAGCCTCTCTAAGCTACAGCAATCAAAATACATGAGTACACTTCTTGGTAACATGCTGGAGAAGAAATATCCTAAAGCTGCAGATTCTCTTGATATTGATGCCATTCTTGGATGGGAACTTTGGCCCGGGTTTATGAAAATATATGGTATGTTTTATACTGAATTATTATCATGCTCAATTAATTGTGGATTTGTATAGAGAGGCACAGAGCCACCGCCACAAGGAAAGGACTCAGTGAACTTGACCAGGACATATGTTATGCAGCGATCAATATCTTCAAAGGTGTTTGCTGGTCAGTTCTAGATGGGACAGTGACTTCTGATCTGCTGAAAAAACTTAAAGAGAAGAAAGAACAAGTACAGAAATTATGTGAAGCTATTACAGTTGAATCGCACAAGGAGAGTGAAAAACCACTGTCACCTGACCATTTCACTTATGAAGCCATCAAAATAGCTTTGGATGAGAGGCTGAAAGAGTATATCTACTTCTTAGAATACCATCAGAAATTAAAACACATATGTCACCATTTAGATGGACTTTCTATTCAAGGTAATTAATTATATATTATAGTTTATATATAAATTGTACATACTCCTGGTCTCCCTCCATATACCCTTTGCAAAAATACACAATTCATTTATTATTACTGTACCTTTCCATATTAGGGTTTCAAGCATTGAAGGATAGCCTAAGACAAACTTTTGAAACGACAAAAATATCTTCTTTGTGTTCCAGCGAAGGTGGAAGGATGGTAGTGAAATGTTTTCCAGCAGCCGAGCCCCTTGATCCTATTCTAAACCAGTTCCAAATTCTTTCCCAAAAGTTTCCTAACAATACTTTCTTGGATTTTTGGAGAGCCGAAAAAGAAACTCTTAAGGACACTTTAATGCTTATCGACGACATTGTAAATGATGTTTGGACACCCACTTTTCAGAAATGTGTATATTTTCTGGAGAGTCTTTGTAGCAGAAGCATCAAACTGGCAGATGTTGACCAACTACTGCTTAAATATACACCACAACAACTAGAGTTGGATGTTATGCACTTGGAAATTGGAGTTTGTGAATGTATTTCAAAAGAGATAACAAGCCAGGGTTGGATTCGTGTTTGTATCAAACGCATGCAGCAATATCGATCTCTTCGTGAACATGCCAATGCTGCAAAGGCATTTTTGAAGGTAAAAACTACTCTTGGACTTACAGGAGATTTTGTGGTGGTTGAAAAGCTTGCTGCTGAGGTACGATTATAAATATTTTGTAGAAAGCATATCTCATCTTCATTTTCTTTTTGATTTATAGTTTACTGCTTCAGTTGAAGACAAGAACCTAGATTATATTTCAGATGCAGTCGTAGATACTGGAGAATTTTTACACGGTATCAGCTCAAATCCTCGCAGAATGAAGTGTCTTGAGGTTTTTGCTAGATGTCAACCAATTGTGAGATGGATCCAACAAGAAACTAAAGGTAATGCAATAAGCTTATGCTGTTACACACAATACTATAGTGGTGTTTTAATATTCTTCTTCAGATGTCACTGATCTTCAGAATTTTGTTACAATTGCACTTGCTACTGCTGCTGGAGGAGAGGACGACTTCACTCGTGATAGACTATCCAACTTGCGTACAGTTGGAAGTGGATTTGCTACTCTCATATATCGATTACCAGAAAAAACTGGTTATAAAGAGTTAGAGAAGAGATGTGTATCTCTTTGGGAAGCACTTCAACGAAAGCAAAATCTTCCTAGTATGATGGTAAGTCTGTACTCTACCAATAATACTAACTGCTAGAATACATTTTGTGGAGCATTGTACTGTGGCCTTTGATGGGCACAGAATAGCAGTATTACATACTTTGAATGTAATTTAAATTTTTAATACTATGTATTAATTGCAGGAAGGTTGTAATAAACATATTGATTGGTATCAGTCAGTGAAGGAGACTCAAGGCTCTGTAGAGAAATCTTCATTTGATAAAATGAAGAATATAAAGCATTACGGTTACTATACTATTGGTTCACACATTTCTGATGTGCATACCAAATTGAATGATGTCATCCGACTGGATTTAAAACAAAGAGACAAGCAGTTGACCCAGCTAAAGTATTCTCTAGATGAACTTCGCGATCTTGAGAGCAAATTAGTACTGATAACGGGACAAGAGTCAAAAGAAAGAGAAGATGTAGATCTTTTCATGGATGTAAGCTCAATATTTCTGTTATATTTATTGTATGATCATCATTCTATTTTAAACAGACGTTTCACAGTGTCTGTCGTATCGGAGAAGTACTCATGGAATTGCAACAGCAAGGGAATGCTAAGTATGTTGGATGGACTATGAAGTTTTCTTGTAGGGGAAAAGACATAGTTGACAGATTGCAAGACATCGCTAAAAAAATGGAGGATGACCAGCATGAGTGGAAGGAGGAGATCAGAAAAACACGTCAAGAATTTTATCACCTGAATTACTATACAACAAAACAGCTTCTGAGTATGCGAAGAGAGTTAGGACGTTTCAAAGATGGGAGTCAAGACCAGACGATTAAACCACAAGTTATGGCTTTATTGCGGAGTATATCCAGAGAAGTGAATCAGGATATTGTAAAAGAACATTTATTCAATATAATTTTACTTCTTGGTGAGCAGGAAGCATATAACGAAAGCACACTTGAACATTTACAGACTATCTCTACACATGTTCAATCGAAACATAAAGCTACAACTCCAACCATGCAACATAATATCCATCATCCTGGATTAGAGAAGTATAGTAATAATAATGATGATAACAAAATATCTACTATGAAATCCAAAGTTTTTGAAGATATTATGAAAGCTGAAGGAGTCTCAAATGCACCTGTACCACAACTAAAAGAAGAAGAACTGACTGATAAACAAAAAGCTATAATTGCAAACTTGAAAGAGGATAATGGATTCCATAGAAAACTCATAATGCTAGCTTTTGACAGATGTGCTAAACCAGATATACAGGAAGAAGTTGAAGATTGGTGTCTGAAACACACTGAGGATTTCGTTTATCCTGATAGTGAAGCTGATAGTGATCCTATGACAGAACCATATTTTGGTCATAGCGATGATGATGACGTACCTTCAGAAGACGAGAGAGAGGAAGAGGAGGAGGAAGCTGTTAAAATGGACCAAGACACTCCTATTGAGCCACCTCCAATGGAAATTGAGCCAGAAGTACGACAAAAATCTGTGAAGGTGCGAATTACTGAACGCATTCCAGTAGATGAGAATCACCCAGGCGTTGTTGAGCTTCATAATACTGGATTTGACCTTGATCTTTGTATAGAAGCAATTACACTTTATCCTCATGATATTAGTCTTGCATTAGACTACCTGAATGACAGGAGTGATCAAGGAAACCTCTTTGAAGCTTCTCGTGAAATTTTTGATTTAACACGTGAGGTTGTAATAAGTGACAGTGGAATGAGTCTTGAAGAATCAATAGTTGGAGATAGAGGATATGGGAGGCAAGATAGTAGAGCATCAGACATATCTCCAACAAGGTATGTCCCAAACTTGCACTCACTGTTTTAAGAAACTATATTTTCATTGTAGTGAAGAGATTGAGATCATTACAAGTGAAACTTCAGCCAAGAGCTATCTTTCTCTTTTAGAAATTGGAATGATATTGGAGCAAGTTAGCGAAGCATGCAAAAGTAAATGAGATGACATATATATGATCATTTTTGACCATTAAAAACTTGTTCAATTACAGGTCCTGTGTCACAGAGCCGAACTTTCCCTGAAGGACTCAAAGTTGGTGAATATAATCTATTAGTAGTACCTCCAGGTTAGTATTAATGTATATTAGAAGACTAGCTTTTTATAGCTCACTTGTAGAGAAACTGCAGCTAATGAGTGTATAAAAGAACCTTTAGAAAGAGCAAATAACTATATACTAGGTTGTAGCGTACAGACATGAGAAAGCCTTATACAATGATTTAATGGTCAACACAAAGGGATACTTTTCTCCATATATTTGTTAACAACTTGTTTTCATTTTCTGTCTTCAAATATCATATAATTCCTCTTCCAGAGAATGTTCTCAAAAGTACTCTCTCTTTGTACAAACATGATACTACTCTTCCAATGCCTACCTATGAAGAAGTTTTGTTATGTAATGAACAGACAACTGATGAGGAGGTGACTTTACTATGGAAGAGAGCTCTTGGGGATCCAAACCACTTTAGGATATTTTGTCTGGTTCATGCTGAGAAATTGTCTTATCAAACATGTGATAAAGCTCTCAGAAATTTACAAGAATTATCTCAAGGAGAGAAAGGTAAGAGATACAAGTATCCTTAGTGATTAATACATCCTTAGTCAGAGACATGTAAAATATCTTTACATCTCCTGTTCATGTAAACGTTGTTTAAAAATGGTTTTCTTACTCAGACTACAGACTGGTGATCATTTGTAGTAATGAAGATGAGGATAAATCACATATGGTCTCGAAATTACAGTTGTATCGTCGTCCACTTACCACTGTCTACTCGGACCGAGATTTTGCAAGTTATCTGAAGGACCACTTTACTACATTGCCTAGAGCTCACTCAGGAAAGACTCTTGCATCAGAAGTGGATCCTATTAAGTTAGTTAGTATAGTTAATTAGGAAAGATATCCCTGCTAAGTTATTATAGTCCAAGTTTGGGCTACGATTCATGAAATGTATATGTTCTACTTGTTTGTATATGATGTATTTTCGGTTCCAGCTATGACAATTATTTATAATCATACATTAACTTACTATTTATAGATCCTATGTCAGAGTAGTAACTTCCGAGAGAGCTGGAATGGGTAAATCTTTATATATTTGTCGTATGAAGGAACTCTTAGCATCCAAGACAAGTGCTGGTCCTCATGAGATCATTATACCAATTCATGGTCCCAAAGTGACAACTGATACTATTGTAGAAGCACTGAAGGGAGAGTTTTCTAACACAAGAGCTACTATATTTCATCTGGATATTTCTCCTAGTGTAAGAAATGGCATGTCATCCACTGCCATCTAGTTTTGTTGCTTTTTGCTATATCACAATCTCAATTCACTTCATTCAATCAGATCCAGCATGTATATATCCGTCTCTCTCTGTAGCCTGTATTCCATTTCTCTTTTCATGTACATAATTGACTGTCATTTGTTTTAAAGCTATAAGAAAGGCAACTGCTACAGAAGACCGAAACAATTTATCTTGTTTTAAATAATGTTTTGTGTAGGTCCTATGGCAAGTGGATTCAATCTTGTTTTCTTTGCTAGTACTTCAAGCTATTTGCGATAGTCAGGGTAGAATATGGAGATGTCATCCTGCTCATTTGTATGCTATTGAAGTAACTATTCCTAAGGTATATACTTGCGATTAAACTATTAATGTTAAGTTTCATAGTTCTCTTCTTGTTATTAGAGCGAACAGATTCCTGCTAGACGAACTATTGCACTACTTAATATTCTTCCATCAATAAAGTGTGTTTCACCAAGATCAGTATTGCAAACGATGAGGAATAACAGAGAAGGTGATAATGATACAATATTTCACTATTCATATTTTTGTGTTTTCCATAGATCCTTATGTTATGTCAATGGATGATAAAGAGTTCAGGAGTTCTGTGTTTCAACGTGTCTTTCAATATCTTCGAAGACACATTGGTCGTATACCACTAGACAGATTTACTTACCCAATGAATTCAATTGAAGGTAGAACGATGGATTGTCTAGAGGTGTTACTAGGGTGAGTACCATACCTTATTCTTATATGACATACATGGCCATTTGTATCAAGTGGTCAGAATGCCCTGTTTTCTTTGGCTGGATCATTTTGCTCGGCTTATGCATAAAGATGTACCCGTATTCATACTTTCCTGATTATGTCAAAATGGCTTCTCATCATCTTAAATGGATGATGAACCTGCGAGAAAATACAGTTGCCGAAACATGCTAACTCTGCCACAAATGTAGCCAACTCCTCTCTTTATCAAGACTAGCCGGAAGGGCTGGCATATGTAGTATACCTTCAGTAACTTTGATCAATTTATAATCATAACTAGTGTGTAATTAATTACATACCTGCAATCCAGCTATTCAATCCACAAAGCACAAAACTGTACAGTATTAGATCACAGAAGATTAAGTGGGTTCTACGTTAACCTTCTGTGTTAGTACCATGCCGACTTTGTTCGCAAACCTTCCCAATTTCAATGTTAATTGTTGGCATTCCTCGTGAATCAATTTGCTCAAACATTTTTACATCTTGCTTCGCATACCAAATAAATGCGATTTTGAATACACTGTACATGCAACATGAATGTACTTACCATTTATATTCACAGACAATGTGGAGTTAAAGATCCTTCATGGGGCGAGATAAAACATTTTGTTTGTTTCCTTGACACTCAACTGAGATCTTGTGAGAAGTCTGTCTTTTGTGATGAAAATATTGTGGGTGATGTAATGACTGGTCTCAAAACATTTGCAGTGAAGTTCATGATCAGAATGTCAAAAGTGAGGACTTCATTCATCATTAAATGGAGGAGATCTTGTTTGTTATATAATCCTTTGCTTTCTAACAATTTCAGTTACTGTCTAGTAGCTGTCTATTATTGGCACAGTATTCATTCATTCATATCTCATTCATTCATATCTCATTGTAGGATTTTGCTACATCTTCACTGAAAGGTGAAGTTGCTGCTGAGAATGAGGAAGAAGTTGAACAAATGGAAGATCTCCAGGAATATCAGATTGATGAAAGAAAACAATGGGAACAAAAGTAACAACATTTTATATATATATAGCTATTATTCTAAACTAAAAATAACTACTCCAGAACAAATATATACAACTATAGTAGCAACTAACACAACTAACTAATATACTTGTAACTAACAAACTATCAACTGAACTGAACTGAACTGAACTGAACTGAGTGACTTCAGTCATTGAACTAAACTGAACTGGACTGAAGTCAGGTGAAGTGTCACTATTGAAATTTGTAGCCTATGGTTTATATATATATATAATACAAGTATTGTCTACAATCTGGGGTGTGGCTACAATTGTGCTATCAGACAATCTGATTACATATAAACAAGACATTACTATAAACAATACAAGTTTGGCACCAAAGTTACAACTATGTTAAAGGTCATTCACATTCATCTTGATCTCAGAAACATGTTCAAGTTTGCTGTGCGCAGCCATGATAATAATTATTTTTGAAAATATTAATATTGTTTGGGAAATGTCATAACCAGAAAGCTTTACCACCACATGAATGTATTTCATATATCACAAAAAGGTTGCCACAAAATTTAGTAAATATAAGTTGTAGATACTTGAACGCAATTACTGATATTATATACTTATTGCTATTAATTTCTTAACCCTTTGAGCTCAAGATTCCTACCGCCAAATTCACCCAACTTTTTACCTACCAACCATAGTTACCTCACAGTAGCCTACACGAATTGTAATTCATTCTATTTTATCTAAATTTGTATATTTTATTACTTGATCCTCAGTTATCATCCATATCTCTTCTTTAACGAAGATGGAATGAGTATTACATTTGTTGGATTCAATGCCAACAGAACTGGTGATCTTTTAGATCCAGTGGGAGGTCAGATCATTGAGAGAACAGCCATGACTCCACAACTTTACACTGGTATGATACGAAACTTGTTTGATGTCTGTTCATTGCTTCATTTTGTGTAGGACTTCAGCAGAACCAGGTGAATCTCTCAGAGAACTATCAAACATGGGATAAGGGTATAATGATTCAAAAGATTGGCATGGTAATGGGTTTGGAGTGGATGCCAGATCCTGATACATCCTATGTCCTCACTGTGGATAATGTTATAAAGATACTGGCAATACATATGAGATTCAGGTGTAATATTCCAGTAGTGATCATGGGTGAAACTGGTTGTGGTAAAACTCGTCTGATTAGGTACATGTGTGACTTGGCAGCTCAAGGATGTAGACAGGGAGGAGCACATGTTAGGAACATGCTGATTATGAAGGTTAATTGAATTAATGTGTTTTGTTTCTGTTTACATAAGAAATGATATATTTTTGTCAGGTCCATGGAGGAACCACAGAAGCAGACATTATTAAAAAAGTGAAGGATGCTGAAGCAGTATCAGTTGAAAATAGGAACACACATAATATAGACACTGTTCTGTTTTTTGATGAAGCTAATACTACAGAAGCTATTGGTCTTATTAAAGAGGTTATGTGTGATCGTCGAATCAATGGTCGTCCAGTTGCTGAAAATGTTAAATTCATTGCTGCATGCAATCCATACAAGAAGTAAGCTACTGATTGTATTATAATTATATATAGAGTGATCTATATACTTGTATATCTGTACTATAGACACACAGAAGAAATGATTGAGAAACTGGAATCAGCTGGTCTGGGTTTCTATGTAAAGGCAACTGAAACACAACAAAAATTAGGTAGCTTTCCGATCAACTTTTATTCTATACTAACTATGATAATACTACTACATTTCTAATTGACTTTATATGACTCAATCATCTCTCCTTTTAGGTAAAATACCTCTTCGTCAGCTGGTGTACAGGGTACTTGATTTACCTCCAAGTATGAGACCTCTAGTGTATGATTTTGGGCAGTTGAATAATGCTACAGAGAGGGATTATACAAGACAGATTGTTAAAGGAAGGTGCAGTGCTATAGCTGATGTTACTGGAAGAACAAATATCATAGAAGCTGTTACTCATGTCTTAGCTTGGAATCAAAGCTACATGAGGAATAGAAAAGTCAGTTACTGAATATATTATTGCTACATCACATATACCAGTATTTTCCCTTGTAGGATGAATGCAGTTTTGTGAGTTTGAGAGATGTAGAGAGAACCATGATTGTCTTTCGATACTTCTGTGAGAAAGCAGACATGTTTCAAGATCCAGTTGCTGAAAAAGCTCTTGAAGAGGTATGTTTAATAATTAAAATCGAATTCCATCTTCCCTGCTTTGTTTCTATCACCAGGAGAAACAAGCTACTGATGCAATTACTAGAGCATTAATCCTCTCTCTGAGTGTGTGTTATCATGCCAGACTACAAGACAGAAAAGAATATGAAGAGGCTGTTGTGAACCAGTTCAAAGATCCTTTAGCACTTCCTCGAGGAAGGGAACAGTTTTGTGATGAAATGAAATGGTATGTATACTAATAGTCTATTAAGTATACTTCTTCCTCTGCTATCTATCATTGATTCTTTGGTTTGCTTTCTTGAATTGATATATTGTGTTTTACAGGTGTCAAGATGTTCTTCTTGGAAATATGAAACTTGGACCTAACATTGCAAAGAATGCAGCTCTGAGAGAGAATGTATTCATGATGACTGTTTGTATTGAGCTCAGGATTCCACTATTCCTTGTTGGAAAGCCCGGTAGTTCAAAGTCCCTTGCGAAATCCATTGTTGCTGATTCTATGCTGGGAAGATCCTCAGAAAAACCACTACTAAAAGAATTGAAAGAGGTTGCTACAAATAGTTGTCTCTCAATCACGTGTTATAATATACTCTCTTTAGGTCCACATGTTCTCATACCAGTGTAGTCAGCTGTCAACACCAGAAAGTGTTATAGAAGTCTTCAACACTGCCAAAAGTTTCCAAAAGAAACAGGACACAGCTAATTATGTGTCAGTTGTTGTTCTAGATGAAGTAGGACTTGCAGAAGACTCTCCTAATTTACCTCTAAAAGCTCTTCATCCACTTCTTGAAGATGGAACAGAAGGAGGTGATGACTCACAACAGGTACAGGGTCCATTTTCTTCAATAGTAATTTAATTACACCCGGTATATCATAATAGATTATTGATCGGCAACAACGTGTTGCTTTCATTGGTATTTCTAACTGGGCTTTGGATCCAGCCAAGATGAATCGTGGTGTCATGGTAACACGAGGGGATCCTGATGAGAATGAATTGGAACTTTCTGCTAGGTATGAATTACTTCATTAGACATAATAATATTCTAGGGTCTCTCTTTGTGTACGTTTCAGAGGAATATGTTCTAATCGTGTAAATGACCCAGTGAAGGACAGATTAAACCCATATTTCAAACCACTAGCAGCTGCATACAAGAATATCTGTGAGGAACAAGACAAGAGAAAGAGGGCATTTTTTGGTTTGAGAGATTTTTACAGGTATATTTGTTATTGATTGAGAAACAGTGTGATCTTTAATCAAATTTGCTTTTAATATAGTCTCATAAAAATGCTTTACTGGATGTGTGAGAAGTCAAACTGTCCCCCAACTGGACCACAGCTTGAACATGCAATAAAAAGGAATTTTGGTGGACTGGATAGTTTCAAAACTTATGAAATGTTTATGAATGACTTGGGTGACCTTGGTAGCAACCCACCAGACTTGAGCAATGCATCTGAAGAGGTAGGAAGTAATTAAAAACATATTTATGTATGTATGTATTATCACAACTATTTACATTTGTAGAGAAAAGAGATCTTACGTCCTGACTGCACTCCTTTGGGTCTCATCAAAACCAGTTTGAGAACAAAAGAAATAACATGGCATGGGTACTTTCATATCATCCATTATCATATCATATAATCATTATTCTTATGTTTTTCATTGCAGAGAGAATCGTTATCTCCTATTTTTAACCGAGAACTATGCAGCATTACAGGTCCTCAAACACTATCTTAATGAGGTTGTAGGTCTCTCATCCAATGTTCCAATATCTGCTGGTTTAGAGGAGGAGATGGGAGAGGAGAGTGTTAGGAGACGAAAAATGGAGCCTTTCGTTCTATTTGGTAGCTCATTCCCTAAAGATCGTGAATACACTCAAGTTTGCCGGAATATTAACCAGATTAAGATCTGCATGGAAACTGGTCGTACTGTTATCCTACTTAACTTAGAAAACCTATATGAGAGTTTGTATGACCTGTTAAACCAGTATTATATTGTCTTAGGAGGTACTCGTTATGTTGACTTGGGTCTACAGACACACAGAGTAAAATGTCGTGTTCATAATGACTTCAAGTATGTACATATTCTTATTGAAATGTTATATTTATCAAGCAATCCTGTCTTAATATTGTCATTGATTATATTTTGATTCATTATTTTCTTAGGCTAATCCTGATTGCTGAAAAAGGAACAGTTTATGAGAAGTTTCCAACTCCTCTTATTAATAGACTTGAAAAACATTTTGTTTTAACAGAGACTGTCCTTCTGGACTGGCAGAAAGAGGTGCTGATAAGACTTGAAGAATGGATCAAACAGTTTAGCACAATAACAGATTCAAACTCTAGGTCAGTACAATGAATAGTTGTGTAATGTTGCTCAAATACTGAATTGCTTGCTTTTGTTTCACAGCTTCAAAACTCAAGATGCTTTTGTAGGCTTTCAGAATGACACACCAGCTTCTGTCATCTTCCAAGCAACAGAACAGCTCAGGGATGAAGAATTTGAAGGAACTGAAGAATGGAGAGAAGCTATATTTAAATGTAGTTGTGAAATTTTACTGCAGATGGCATCTCCAGATGCCTTGATTCGATTACAGCGTACTGTATTAGCTGAAGAAGCAGAGGAATTGTCAGAAATGTATTTCTCTGAGCAATGTCATGGATCAATTGTCCAATTTCTACAACATCATCTGCAGACTCATACTGCAAATTCAGATGGTCTTCTCATACAGGTACATGTAAAGTTATGTTACATATACATGTATAATTAATTAATTATCATCATTAATTTCAGGTAACCACACACAGCCATCTCTTGTCAAATGTTGAGCTCACACAGTTATATCAATGCATTGAAATCGAGGAGAACTTAGCATCTTGTTTTCTGTTACAAGAGTTTGATACAGAATTAGACTTTAGCAACAAAGTCAGGTGAGGATCATGTGATTGTCATGTGTGAATGATTATGTATGTCTATTCTATTCTATAGTCCAGCTTTTTCTCGTGATTCCAAAGATAAACTTTTAATTGTTCAATGCGATTCAGGACATCTCTATGGTGATCTGATAGCATGTGCGCGTTATCGTGTTGATGATGAAAGAGAGAAAGCAAACTTACAAAGAAGACGAGGTCAAGGAACAACCCATGTACTCTTCATCATACATCTCCCTCGTAGAGGAGTCGATAAAGATAAAGAAAGCTCCTCATTTGTTGGATTTCAAGGTGGTGCCTGGATATCAGCTCATATCGATGATATTCGTGCTCCTACAGAGGCAGCCCTCACTCTTGATGAAGCCCTCAGTGCACCTATTAGTGAACTGTTTTATAATATTCCCTTCACTTCAAATGGAAGGCCAGTAGACACTTCTGTGACACACAACAGAAGAGTACTTGAACCTGTTTCAAAAACAGGAATTGAATTAGAAGTAGAGGAACAGAGAAATGAATTCAGTGGTTTGGAGGTTGAAGATATTGAAATGAGTGAAGAGTTAGATGAAAAAGAAGATGGGAACGAAGAAGAGGCTTTGCAACAGATTGAATCTGACCTTCCACCTGAGGAGATT
Organism: Petrosia ficiformis; assembly: GCA_947044365.1. Lineage (NCBI taxonomy): Eukaryota > Metazoa > Porifera > Demospongiae > Haplosclerida > Petrosiidae > Petrosia > Petrosia ficiformis. Next base: position 693,390 of record OX345643.1, read on the forward strand.
ATAGGTCTAGAAATTATGGAGAGTGAGCAGATTGAAGAAGACATGCCTGATGAAAAAATGGAAGAAGATTTTGAGAGAAGTGGAGAGGAGAAAGAGGTATAAGGATACTTAAAATTTTGTTTTATTTTTCATGCTATACATTAGCCTTGTTTGCTAATAATTAACTAAAACTTTCATTTGTTACTTTAGTTGTATGAAGAAATGCCCATGGAAGTGGAACCACAACACAAACCATTGAAACAACACAATCAATGTTATAGACTCTATCATTGTATACAAGCAGCTGTAGCCAAAATTGCAGAGAAAGATGAGACTAAGAAAGAGTGGGCAGCACATCGTATTCGAGTTCTCTTGGATCTCATACCACAAAACCCTCAATTCCCTCTAGGTTAGTAGTTTTCTTTTACTACAGACATTATTTAATATGTATCACACTTTCTTTTCTAGATGATCAGACTTTCTATGGAGCTCTAGTGAAACAGATAGTCATTTTATTAAAAGAGAGAGACAATATCAAAAATGACAGACAATGGGTATTGAATGAAGCTCTAAATGGCAGGAATCTTCAAAGTGGTGGAACATTCCAGAATGTATTATCACGAAGACTTGATGAAGTTATAATACCTATATTTTCTGCTATACTGTCCTTTGTTGATCGCTACTCAAACTTAGATTTACTCAGAAAAAGGTATTTTAATTTGTAATTAATGAACAATGTAATGCACTATCTGTTGTGTTCTCTCAGAGGGGAGCGTACTCCACTACAACATTTGTGGCTTCAGATCTTTACTAATGAGAAGCTCTGTCAGTTCAGTTATGATGCTATAGCAATGGGTAGAAGTGAAGATATTCATCCTGGGGGACAACAGTACAGAGAAGACTTTCATTGCCAATTTCCTTTCTTCTGGTTAATCAAGGAAGCTATTGATTCTAATTGGGACAATGCAAAAGCTGTAGCAGGTATAACTATTAACTCTTCATTCTAATCATTAAATAACCTTTTTTTCTTCTCATGAAGGTGGTCATGAACAACAAGTACACAAACAACTATGTGAACTACTGGAAGATGATCCTGTAGCTGTTGTGTTACGTGAAGTTGATATTAGTCACTGGGAGGAGTTATATCAGTTATACTTGCAAGATTTCTTAAGGAGTGTCCATCGTGTTCCTCATCACAAAATAAAAGAAGAATATGAGGTATAGTAGATGAACATTTATAATTATATAGACAAGCAGATATAATTCATTCTATTATATTGCAGATCATAGGAAGAGCCCTCCATACAATGGTGACAGGTCCAGATCTAACCAGTAGAAGTCCTTCTCTCCTTTCACAACTAGTAGCTGTCCATGTTGCTTACCAACATTCCAAGAAAGAGATCATGTGGTTTGGACAAATTACCTCTCACCTACCTGGAGTCCTAGTTCAGTTGGGCAATGCTATAGGTACTAAAGATTGAACCATTCTCTTTATATAATAGAGAATTTAACAATTTATACTCTAGCTTATATATATATATATATACATGTAGTCTATGTATATCATAGTGTAGAAAATAGTTATGTTAGGATCATTAATTATTATGATACTAATGATGTTTCACTTATTTTATAATACAGAACAATATAATCAACATATGGAACTTCATCTTCATGCTGTTAAAGTTGCTTTGGAACCTCTCACCATACCTCTTGAAAAAGAGAACAGGAAATACATACAGTCAAGACTCATTAAAATACAGTTATGTCAGAATGCAATTGACTCCATACTATCTCTGAGTCAGGGTAATGAAATGGCTGAAGAAATCAGGTGAGGAATATATCAGTAAAATAGTACTTTTTAGTATATTGGTTAACATGGGTGCACATTTTATTTCTATTTTTTTACTATTTCTTTCAGATGTGCATGGCATTCTGTAAGAGTGGTTCAGTTATTTGTTGAACATTTAGTAATAAAGTATGAAGATTTAGCAATGTATGCTAGAAGAATAATGTTGGTAAGTTGAGTAGAATAAATGATATATTTGTACACTTACATGTTAACAAATAATATCATTAGTACATGAAGAAGAATTCTGACTTCACTAAAGCTAGCACAATAGAAAGTGTACAGAAGACGTTAAGAGTAATGGATGGAGAACTTGAGAAGAAAAAGGAATACAAGTATGTGTCTGACATATTTGTACTTCATTTTTGTTTTATATTATAATTATGTACAGACCAGAGATGCAGGAGATTCGTGGGCATTGTAAATCTTTCTTTATGGAAGTGGTATCTTCTCTCTGTTTTGGACAGCCTAAACCTCCTGAGCCAGCTCTCATACGTGATTTGCTTACTTTGGTATTTACTGAAAAAGACGAAACTAAAGAGTTCAGTTACTCTGATAAGATCAAAACTGACAGAGTACCAGTTATCAGATCATTCTTACTACAGTTACTATTAGAACACAAGTAAGTTAACTTCTTTCCATCACTTTGTTCTTCTCACAAGTGAAGTTGGTGAAGTACTTTTTATACTAACACCAATAACATTAATATCTTAAACATGTTAAGAAGTGTTCCATATTGTTGATTACTATATATACTACATATATCTGCTAGTACTGATGATGTTAAGAGATACCTAGATGATTACATCTCAAAATCAAGACACATCATAAAAGATGATCAGAACCTTTGTCTTCTTTGTATACAGTGTCTAGAGGTAATGACAATTAATATAATTATGACTTTGTTATGATTATTTTGCACTAACAATTTATTACATTACATAGGATGCTATCTATAAACAATACAGTCATTTCTCCCTTCAAGAAAGGATTCCACATGCTCAGCAGTTACTATACGAAGGAGTTGAAGCTCTTAGAGAACATCCTAACCCTTCATTAGAGGAGAATATTAATCTTGCATATCTAGAAGGAGTAGCTAAATTGCGTTTTGCCAAGTTTGTTGTTGGAGAACTTCTCCACTGTCAGTTGGAGGGTAAAGGAAAAGGACATTACACTCATGATGCACAGCTGTTTCTACAAGCAGCAAAGGGTTGTTGTGAAGATCAGATTGTCAATGGTGAAGATGCAGGACCAGGTATATTTCTAGTGAAACAAATAGTGAGACAATATGGGATGACCTTTTTGATGAATTTGATCTCTGATCGTGCTATGGAATGGGTTGTTCCTGATCACTTGAGAAGATCTGAAGAAGTAAGATATACACTATAGAGTGTATGCTTGTCTTTTGGAATTCTTCTTGTAAGATAAACATTATATTAATCTTGTCTTTCAGGAACAACAACAAACCAGTGATCCATTTGTTATTTATAATCCTATATATGGAAATATTCGAACACAACTAACTGATGCTGTTTATGGAATGGAAGTAGAAGAGTTACAAAAACAATTAGGAGTATGTTTTGTGATAATTATAATATAATAAGAACCACTTATCTTTTTTTCAACATAGAAACTAACAGCTAAAGAAGCGGTCCCTTACATGCTAGCATTGTATCAAGTTGTCACATTGAGTCATGTTCATGTAGATGAAGTTAAGATGGTGAAAGTAAGTTATATAATTACTGTTGTCAATCACGAGAAAGAAGTGTTAGATACAGTTTTATCTTTCACCAGGATGAAGCTAAAACTGAGATTGATAAATTCACAAAGAAATGTAGTTTTCTAAACAGAGAGGTATGTGTATTCCAAATATCTATTTATAGTTCGATTCTCTTTCCTTTTAGCTAATGTGGGCTGCTCAGTCTCTAATTCAAAACACACACTGTGAAAATCTGGAACCCATGTTACCAATCCCAAGACAGAATCCTCAGAACAGGATCCTGGCTGATGTTATTGTACATGCTGCAATTGTTTTCAAGAGTAACAGTGCTCTGAAGATTCTACAACCTTTTGTTAAAATGCTGAGTAGTCCAGGAGATCTGAAGGTAGCTATTATTATTAGCAGTTATATCATAATTAATTGTATTTTTATCATGCAGAGAGCATACTTACCCACTATGCCCGATGACTCACTGCCTGAAGTAAGACGAGCAATGGGAGGACGTTTCTATGGTAATATATGTGTTGCTAAATTAGTTGCTTGTTTTAAATTTGATTTATATAGAATGTCCTCGCGGTCACCCATACTTTGTATCAGAAGTGAGTTATTGTTTTTATATTATTGTTAAGTACATATTGAATAATGTTCGTATATCAACAGTGTGGACGACCAGTACAAGCATATACATGTCCAATTTGTGGTTCAGGAATAGGAGGTGTAAATCACGCATTAAATACTACCAACCGTGATGCAAGAACGTGAGTATAACAGATATATCCATATTGTATTTAATCATATTATAAACTGACCTATCATAGAAAGTAAATTGAGTAATTAATCCCTTCTTTTCACATAATTATAATTACAATGTTGATACTTGATATGGATTTTCTAATGTGATGTATATGATAATTTTGTTGTTGTCTTATAGTAATGATGCTACTCAAACTGGTTATAGTCTTGGAGGACCTGGTCAACGTGTTGCACTTCCCACGCCTGAAAGGACTCTCTCTCCTGCAGCTTGTGCTGTACTCAGAGCTTTAATGCACTGCTCACTTGTTTGGGCTGCTTGTAATAATGAGGTATATATAACTATAGAGATGATGCTGTTTATAATCATATTCAAATATCTTTCATCCATCCATTCATCCGTCCATCCATCCATCCATCCATCCAATACCTGTTCGTCCATCCATTCATTCATCCATCCATCCATCCATCCATCCATTCATCCGTCCATCTATCCATCCAATACCTGTTTGTCCATCCATTCATTCATCCATCCATTCATCCATCCATCCATTCATCCATCCATCCATCCATCCATCCTTCATTCATATGCCTGTTCTGTCATCTAACTATCCAATGCATTTTCTTTTGTTCCAGAATGCAACTGAAGGTCTACTGGACCTAATCAACTCACAGGTTCGACCAAGACAAATACCCATGTTTTTTTGGCAACATCTTGAACATGATATAAATCTTCTGAGTCGTGCCACAGGGAAAAGCAAAGATGAGGCATGTCTTCTGTTACACTTAGTAATTAGAAATGTGGCAGTGAAGAATGCAGCACAATGTTAGTGAAATGATCAATGAATGTTACATACTTTATGTGATTTATGTATTTCTTAGCAAGTGGAATGGATACATATTCAACACTGCTTGCCAAAGAAGCCAGAGAGAAATGGGAAAAATGTTTTAATGATGCATACATACAACCAACACTCAAGGTAAGAAGAAAATTATACAATTTACAAATACATTGTTTGTTTTTTCTGACATTCAGCAACTGGACAAGTCATTAACTGAAGCAACACAACTTCTTCTAAATGACAAAAAAGAAGGTTAGCGCAAAAATCTTTATAATAATAATAATTATTATTCACACATATACCAACTCAGATCGAGATCGTCTTTTTTACTTGGTATATGAGAGAGTGACTGTCAGTCCAAACACAATCCTCCCTCATCTTTGGAGCTACAGATCAAGAATTACATTAGAACATCTCTCCCAAACACTGAGGACAAGCAAACATCCTATCCTAAATGAATTCCTGAAACAGGTATGAAATAGTACAAGTACAAGGAATGGTACGTAGCTACTGCAGTAACACCTTCAGAAAAATGGGGGATTAAATCTTCGTTAAACAGAATACTTGTTGAAAAGATAGCTAGTTCTGATCTTTCTCCTATTTGTATGTATATATCAGGAGACTATTTTTATCCCCACAAGAAAGGAATATTCAGTCCTTTTTTTAATTACTAACTATACACTATCTCTTTATCAGGAGCCTATTCTACGTGCCACACAATATATTCCTGGTATTGTACAACTTCAGCAACAACTTCATGACCTATATCATAGGAGATTAGACAAAACAGAGGCTGCTCAGATCACTGTAGGTGATTTTGTAAGAGGACTCAAAATAGGTATGTGATTATGTGTAGTCCTAAAGTTGAGGCTGATAGATTTTCTATAATGCAGAACACAAGAAGAAACTATTCCTTAAGAAAATGAATTGTGTCAAAACCGCATGGACTTTAGTGAAAGATAAACTACCTGAGTATGGTAAGTAACATTTCACAATACTTGAAGCTCTACAGATAGCAGTTATTTCACTGTCTGACATAGTGTAATAATCAGACACACTTAGTGTAACATTAGTGGTACAATCCACTAGTTACAATGTGACATTCATAACCATTAATTACAACGCTAAAATTAGTACAAAATCGATTACCTCTTTTTTACCTGCCTTAGCTCGTGTTCGAGTACCTCCTGAATATCTTCAGAAAGTAACCTGGGACGACTCTCTACCTCTTTCATATCTTATTCCAACTCTCACTGGTTCAGGAGTATGTACAGTAGCTCTTGTGGATTTGCTGGTTGGAGCTCATAATGAGTTTATTGAAAAATGTCACTCTGAACTGAAGAAGAAACAGAATACTGAGTAAGGACGTTTGATGTCTCTATTTTGACCTGATATTTTGTGTTATAATAAAGAATGGTGACATTGTAAGGATGGTATAATATATAATGATCAATTTGATAGCTGTTATTTAGCACAGTAGATAACAAGTCTTAATGTTTGTAGTGGTATGACATTATCTATTCTCTGTATCACTCCATTTTTTAGATGGCGTAAACACAAGATTCCTGTTAGTCATGTTCAACAATGTCACCTCTTAGATTATGAACATCATCTTTTATCCATTGTTCTTTCTCACTGTCATTACTCTCTACGTCATGGCAAAGGTCAAGATGTGACCTATGACTATCCTGCATTAGAGAAGCATCTAGTGGATAGATTCATTCATGGGAAACCTTTGATTCAGCTGGAGATTCCTCAAGTTGTATACAGAAAAGATGTTTATTCTGCTATGACATTTGCCAACATCAGAAAGAAAGTTAAACCTCAAGTAAGTCATATGAACAGAAAGTAGGATAAACACTGACACCATTAATACTACAAGAAAAGAAATGGGAAGAAATTAGGAAGGAAGAATAGATGTTTTCATTTCTAAAAGATATCTTTATTTATGCTGTTACTCTATTTTACTATAATTATATTACAGGTGAAACTAGGTGATAGAGAACAGAAGGATATCATCAATGAGTTACGTACTACACAGAATCTCAGACATTGTCTAGATGATGTTGAGATCATTATTGGTTTCTTATCCTCTGGTGGAGCAGATGCAAATATTGAGTTGAGAACATATGTAAAGAGAGCTTTGAAAATGGAAGACCGGTTTAGAAGCAAGAAAGTAAGTTGTGTCTCTCAGTGTGTGTATTTGTGTGAATAATTCAGAAAAATGTTATACATGTATTGATAACAATGACACTTCAGGTAATTATGTATGTGTAAATATGTATTTCCTCACAGGCTTTGGAGTATTGTTGTCTTGGACATACTCTGTCTCTTTGGGAAACTTTGACTGTGCAAATGTCAAAGAACTTGACATTAGCTAAGCAGGTCAGCTGATTGTACATATCTTCATCAATACTAAATGATATTGATTTGTCCTTCAATTCTCAACAGGAGCCATTTGACTCACTTAATGAAATCTTTCTTCAACCACTGCAAACCAAAGATGAAGGAGGTAAAGATCAAATAGGAGAACTGAATAGATTTCTTCGTGGTATTGATCTATCACCATTCTTAAATCTTCTTTATGAATTCATTGAGACTAATGTCAGACATTTAGACTCTCAGAATAAAGATTGGCCGTAAGTGATTACATCACAATTCAAGTATTATGATGTGTATGAAATAGGTCTTCCATGAATAACATACATGTATAATTATTTGAGGAAGTGATTGTAAAGTAATTGTAATTGAACCTTGAGTAATCTTACAGCAGTGTCCCAGCAACTTTTGCTCCAGTTGAGAGTGTTTAACCAAGCAGGGTGAATTTTTAGAGCAGACAAGTTGAAGCTGCTTCTTCAAACTTAGTATATTTAAAAGTGAACAAGTCATTTTTTGATGAGTGATATTATTTGTGGATTTTTAATTACAATTATTTGTAATTGTAATCGTAATCATTACATAAATTAAAAGGCTATATATATGTAATCGATAATGCAATCATTACATTAATTAAGACTATATGTAATTGGTAATGTAATCATTACATTAATTAAAAGGCTACATGTAATTGGTAATGTAATCATTACATTAATTAAAAGGCTACATGTAATTGGTAATGTAATCATTACATTAATTAAAAGACTACACGTAATTAGTAATGTAATCATTACATTAATTAAAAGGCTACATGTAATTGGTAATGTAATCATTACATTAATTAAGACTACATGTAATTGGTAATGTAATCATTACATTAATTAAAAGACTACACGTAATTGGTAATGTAATCATTACATTAATTAAGACTACACGTAATTGGTAATGTAATCATTACATTAATTAAAAGACTACAGGTAATTGGTAATGTAATCATTACATTAATTAAAAGGCTACACGTAATTGGTAATGTAATCATTACATTAATTAAAAGGCTACACGTAATTGGTAATGTAATCATTACATTAATTAAGACTACGTGTAATTGGTAATGTAATCATTACATTAATTAAAAGGCTACACGTAATTGGTAATGTAATCATTACATTAATTAAAAGGCTACACGTAATTGGTAATGTAATCATTACATTAATTAAGACTACATGTAATTGGTAATGTAATCATTACATTAATTAAGACTACATGTAATTGGTAATGTAATCATTACATTAATTAAAAGACTACACGTAATTGGTAATGTAATCATTACATTAATTAAAAGGCTACATGTAATTGGTAATGTAATCATTACATTAATTAAGACTACATGTAATTGGTAATCGTAATCATTAATTTTACTCATTTTAGATTGTGATTACAAGAAAAAGTACAACCTTCATTTAAAACATATCATTCAATTAAGTTCATTTTTTCCTGCAGACTCATTGATACACTAGAAGCACATCTTGATCAGTATGGTCTAGATCCTTTGCTTCCCGATATGGCCAAAAGATTTCCAGAATCTATAACTGTCAGTCAAGCTGTGGCAACATGGAAAGCTATTGTTTCCTATCAACAACACTATGAACACACAATAAACTTTTGAAATTTGTTAATAATTTCCCAGTATTGTTTAATTTTTTAGTGTAGTGATAATTATTTGTCATGTATGAATTATTGTAGTGAACATTACAATTTTAATAACTATTAATAAATGATTAAATCCAGAAAAATAACCAGATTGGGAATTTTTATTATCATTTACTGATAACCGATATAAGTCTATGCTGTCTTACTTCCTCCAGTCTAGATCTTTTATAACAAATCTTCAAGCTCAGTATGAAGTATATAGTACCAGTACTGGTTCCTCCAAAAGCATATTTGCAGGCATAATCACGACCCCATGTACACCATCAAATTATTTAATAAAAATTATTTAATAAAAATTGTGTAATAAAAAAAAAGTTTAATCTCTGCTTTATGTTAAAATTACAGACAAACTATTATATGCAAAAAAAAGTTTATAATACGACTCGGACACAAATGCAGCAAAAATTACTATACACACACTATAGCACTACACATTACATATCATAAAATGACATGTTTTTAAAATTATTTACAAATGTTTAGTTTGTCTCATGTTCATAATGTTGTTGATAGTAGATGATGGCTTTCCATGTAGCCACAGCTTGACTGACAGTTATAGATCCTGGAAATGTTTTGGCTATATCAGGATGCAAAGGATCTAACCCATACCGACGAAGATGTGCCTCTAGTGTATCCAGTAGTCTAGAAAGGATGTCATATTATAAAATGTTTGTTCAAGATTAGTATATCTGACCAACTATTTACAAGTATGTGTACATGCATTATTCAATCATCAATCATGGTTAGAATATCAGTGGTTTTATTATAATAGTGTTACCCTTATACAGTACTTCAGATATGAGTTAGTCACTTATATTAAATAGAGAAGAATGGATGTCCTAACAATCTAATGTTGCTAGTGTTACCCTTATACAGTACTTCAAATATGATGTAGTCACTTACAGCCAATCTTTATTCCGAGAGTCTAAATGTCTGACATTAGTCTCAATGAATTCATAAAGAAGATTTAAGAATGGTGATAGATCAATACCACGAAGAAATCTATTCAGTTCTCCTATTTGATCTTTACCTCTTTCATCTTTTGTTTGGAGTGGTTGAAGAAAGTCGTCACTGAGTGAATCAAATGGCTCCTATTTGAGAAAAATGAATTATACAATAGTTTTTTTCTATTATAACGAATAATTGTATACACATATGTGCACACGCATGTGTGTGTGTGCATCTGTACTCACCTGCTGAGCTAATGTCAATATTTTGGCTATTTGTACAGACAAAGTTTCCCAAAGAGACAAAATATGTCGAAGATGACAATACTCTAAAGCCTGTTAGAATCACAGAAGAAATATTTTACATTAACAGAGGTTCATGATTTGGATAAATTATATTAAATGGAGAAGAATGGATGTCCTAACAATCTAATTTTATTACGAACTGGTGATCCTTAAAAAATACACACGATAAAGATACGTAAAGATTTATAACTTACCTTCTTGCTTCTAAACCGGTCTTCCATTTTCAGAGCTCTTTTTACATACTTTCTTAAATCCATATTTGCATCTCCTCCACCAGAGGATAAGAAACCAATAATGATCTCAACATCATCTAGACAATGTCTGAGATCTTGAGTTGTAAGCTCATTGATGATATCCTTCTGCTCTCGGACACCTAGTTTCACCTGTAATATAATTATATAATAAATACGCAATACATAAATGAAGATATATTTCAGAACTGAAAACCATGATCATTTTCTCTTCTTTCCTAATTTCTCTCCCATATACTTCTTTTTTTAAAGTCTTTTATCCTTCTATTCATCATGACTTACTTGTGGTTTAACTTTCTTTCTGATGTTGGCAAATGTCATAGCAGAATAAACATCTTTTCTGTATACAACTTGAGGAATCTCTAACTGAATTAAAGGTTTCCCATGAATGAACCTATCTACTAGGTGCTTCTCTAATGCAGGGTAATCATAGGTCACATCTTGACCTTTGCCATGACGTAGAGAGTAATGACAGTGAGAGAGAACAATGGATAAAAGATGATGTTCATAATCTAAGAGATGACATTGTTGAATATGACTAACAGGAATCTTGTGTTTACGCCACCTAAAAATGGAGTGGTTGAAGTACACACAAGAGTATATAGACAAACACCACTACTACAGTTATACCAAATTAAACACTTTAAGACTAGTATAATGATTGTGATCAACTACAATATTATTATATTAAATTATTTGAATCAAACTAAAACCAAGATTCAACCCTGGAAGATAATAAAGAAAATAACTAGACAAACATCCTTACTCTGTATTCTGTTTCTTCTTCAGTTCAGAGTGACATTTTTCAATAAACTCATTATGAGCTCCAACCAGTAAATCCACAAGAGCTACTGTACATACCCCTGGACCAGTGAGAGTTGGAATGAGATATGAAAGAGACAGGGAGTTTTCCCAGGTTACTGTCTGAAGATATTCAGGAGCTACATGAACACGAGCTAAGACAGGTAAAAAAAGAAGTTTAATATAATCAGTTTTGTATTATAATGAACATTTTGTATCACAAGTGGCAATGATAACGACACTGACAAAATGGTGGCAGTAAGAACAACAGACTTGCTATTGATACCAAAATAGGTGTAGTTTTATTTATACTCATGGCTGTTAAATGACTGAGGCCCCCCCCCCCCCCCCAGAATGAATGTGACACAAACATAATTATATACAAATATAGTTTGAACCCATGGGAAAGCAATCATAGGGATAGCCCTGTGAGCCATACAAAATTTTAAGTTCTAAAAGTATATAACTTGTTCTCCTCCAACCTACAACAAACCATCCATTATTAATGTGTTTCACTCTTTATAACACGCTTCATTCATTGTCATTGTGGGTTCATTTCCTAATGATATTCCTATTTTCTATCAGTGTCAATAATAATAATGACTACACAAAATAGTTGATCATATGCATAGTGTAATAATTACATGTGTGATCAAATAATTATCTTCTACACAGTTTGCAATTACAGAGCTTTTTGTGTTGCTTACCATATTCAGGTAATTTGTCTTTCACTAATTTCCATGCAGCTTTGACACAGTTCAAATTTTCTCGGAACAGATTTTTCTTATGTTCTGTATGTATGATAGAAAATAAATCAAAAATTATCTCTTTAGGACACATACCTATTTTGAGTCTTCTTACAAAATCACCTACAGTCTCCTGAGCAGCCTCTGTTTTGTCTAGTCTCCTATGACACAGATCATGAAATTGTTGCTGGAGTTGTACAATACCAGGAATATATTGTGTGGCACGTAGAATAGGCTCCTAAAAAAAGAGATAGTGTATAGTTAGTGTGTAGTTAAGTGGAATACATGTTCTCAAGAGGAAAATAATTATTACTATAATTATAGTGCTCCTGATTTGTTTAGAACTAAAATCGCAACCTCTGTTGCCACACTTCAAACTATTTCATACCTGTTTCAGAAATTCATTTAGAATAGGATATTCCTGTGTACTCAGTGTTTGGGAGAGATGTTCTAATGTAATTCTTGATCTGTAGCTCCAAAGATGAGGGAGGATTGTGTTTGGACTGACAGCTACTCTCTCGTATACCGTGTAAAAAAGACGATCTTGATCTGAGTTGGTATATGTGTGAATAATAATAATAATTATTATTATAAAGATTTTTGCACTAACCTTCTTTTTTGTCATTTAGAAGAAGTTGTGTTGCTTCACGCAATGACTTGTCCAGTTGCTGAATGTCAGAAAAAACAAACAATGTATTTGTAAAATGGTATGATTTTCTTCTTACCTTGAGTGTTGGTTGTATGTACGCATCATTAAAACATTTTTCCCATTTCTCTCTGGCTTCTTTGGCAAGAAGTCTTGAATATGCTGTCATTTCACTTGCTAAGGAATAAACAGGGCACATAATACTAGCATGATGATAATGTATTAATATTGGGATTAAATTTAAACAAAGTAATCCTTTCATTTGAGTAACAAAGGACACTGATGTAAACAACACATGCTTATTTTATTAGCATTCTCACTTAAGTGATTAATCAATTAATCAATTAATCAATTAATCATTGATATTCCAATAGTCAATTTCGACAATTAAACTGATTCCAAACCCTAACTAAAATTAAGTAACACTCATCAATTACATTGTGCTGGATTCTTCATCGCCACATCTCTGAGTACTAAGTGTAAGAGAAAGCATGCCTCATCTTTGCTTTTCCCTGTGGCATGACTCAGAAGATTTATATCGTGTTTCAGGTGTTGCCAAAAGAACATGGGTATTTCTCTTGATCGAACCTGTGAGTTAATTAGGTCCAGTAGACCTTCAGTTGCAGCCTGAAAACAAAATGAAAACGCATTAATAGACATAATGAACAGGCACATGAATGGATGGATGGATGAATGGATGGATGGGTAGATGGATGGATGGATGGATGGATGAATGGATGGATGGATGGGTAGATGGATGGATGGATGGGTAGATGGATGGATGGATGGATGAATGGATGGATGGATGGGTAGATGGATGGATGGATGGATGAATGGATGGATGGATGGATGGATAGATGGATGGATGGATGGATGAATGGATGGATGGATGGGTAGATGGATGGATGGATGGATGAATGGATGGATGGATGGATGGATGAATGGATGGATGGATGGATGAATGGATGGATGGATGGGTAGATGGATGGATGGATGGATGGATGGATAGATAGATGGATGGATGGATGGATGGATAGATGGATGGATAGATGGATGGATGAGTGGGTAAGTGTTGTATATAATTATAGTTACATATACCTCATTATTACAAGCGGCCCAAACAAATGAACAGTGCATTAAAGCTCTGAGTACAGCACAAGCTGCAGGAGAGAGAGTCCTTTCAGGTGTGGGGTGTGCAACACGTTGACCAGGTCCTCCAAGACAATAACCTGCTTGAGTAGTATCATTTCTATAAATCAAAAATATAGTAATATTATACTACAATGAGAAGAATTTCTGCTATAAACAAAAGGGAATTCTCAGAGCATAATTATACAGTTTTCTGATATTCACTCACTAGGCACATCTTTTTCAGATTAATAAGTACCAATGTTAACTCACATTCTTGCTACGTGATTACTTGAATTCAATGTATGACTTTGGTCTTCAATCTTTAAACCACACTTTGGACAGTTATGCTCCTCTGTTGATTGTTCAAACTATTGATATTATAGAATATGGATTAATAGGTAACATGAATGATAATATAACTTACTTCAGATATAAAGCTTAGGTGACCACAATAACATTCTGCAAAAACAATAGTATTTAAATGTTTTGGAGAGAACATTAAAAGATATTCAAGATTGTGTTATTAACATGCATGCACAAATTACCATAGAAACGTCCTCCCATTGCTCGTCTTACTTCAGGCAGTGAGTCATCGGGCATAGTGGGTAAGTATGCTCTCTGCATGATAAAAATACAATTAATTATGATATAACTGCTAATAATAGCTACCTTCAGATCTCCTGGACTACTCAGCATTTTAATAAAAGGTTGTAGAATCTTCAGAGCACTGTTACTCTTGAAAACAATTGCAGCATGCACAATAACATCAGCCAGGATCCTGTTCTGAGGATTCTGTCTTGGGATTGGCAACATGGGTTCCAGATTTTCACAGTGTGTGTTTTGAATTAGAGACTGAGCAGCCCACATTAGCTAAAAGGAAAGAGAATCGAAATATAAATAGATATTTGGAATATACATACCTCTCTGTTTAGAAAACTACATTTCTTTGTGAATTTATCAATCTCAGTTTTAGCTTCATCCTGACGAAAGATAAAACTATATCTAACATTTCTTTCTCATGATTGACAATAGTCATTATATAACTTACTTTCACCATCTTAACTTCATCTACATGAACATGACTCAATGTGACAACTTGATACAATGCTAGCATGTAAGGGACCGCTTCTTTAGCTGTTAGTTTCTATGTTGAAAAAAAGATAAGTGGTTCTTATTATATTATAATTATCACAAAACATACTCCTAATTGTTTTTGTAACTCTTCTACTTCCATTCCATAAACAGCATCAGTTAGTTGTGTTCGAATATTTCCATATATGGGATTGTAAATAACAAATGGATCACTAGTTTGTTGTTGTTCCTGAAAGACATTAATATAATGTTTATCTTACAAGAAGAATACCCAAGACATGCATACACTCTATAGTAATATTTTGTATATCTTACTTCTTTAGATCTTCTCAAGTGATCAGGAACAACCCATTCCATAGCACGATCAGAGATCAAATTCATCAAAAAGGTCATCCCATATTGTCTCACTATTTGTTTCACTAGAAATATACCTGGTCCTGCATCTTCAACATTGATAACCTGATCTTCACAACAACCCTTTGCTGCTTGTAGAAACAGCTGTGCCTCATGAGTGTAATGTCCTTTCCCTTTACCCTCTAACTGACAGTGGAGAAGTTCTCCAACAACAAACTTAGCAAAACGCAATTTAGCTACTCCTTCTAGATATGCAAGATTAATATTGTCCTCTAATGAGGGGTTAGGATGTGTTGTAAGAGCTTCAACTCCTTCGAGTAGTAACTGCTGAGCATGTGGAATCCTTTCTTGAAGGGAGAAATGACTGTATTGTTTATAGATGGCATCCTATATGAAGTAGCTTTAGATAATAAATCACTCAATAATTCATTTATGATAATGTTAATTATGTCTATAGTCCATACCTCTAGACACTGTATACAAAGAAGGCAAAGATTCTGGTCATCATTTATGATCTGTCTTGATTTAGATATGTAGACATCTAAATCTCTTTTTACAGTATCAGTACTAGCAAAAAGAAAACGTAGGATACAAAAATGTAATATATAATTATAGAACATTTCATTGTAGTCTGAAACATAGGTAAGTAAGAAGCACTTCAGTGACTTACATATAACATGTGAATTGACTGTATTTGAATGGTAATCGTTTACAGGGCTTATTTGAATGGCATGTTTTATGAAAGCAAAATGAAGACAGTCAGGTTAAAACATTCTAAATCTACCATGTTCAATTAACAACTTGTGCTGAAAAACATAGTAAAATGTATCTATGAAATCGTGTCTTACTTGTGTTCTAATAGTAACTGTAGTAAGAACGATCTGATAACTGGTACCCTATCAGTCTTGATCTTATCAGAGTAACTGAACTCTTTGGTTTCATCTTTTTCAGTAAATACCAAAGTAAGTAATTCACGTATGAGAGCTGGCTCAGGAGGTTTGGGCTGTCCAAAACAGAGAGAAGAAACCACTTCCATAAAGAAAGATTTACAATGCTCACGAATCTTCTGTATCTCTGGTCTCAGTGGTCTGTACACAATTTATTATAGAAACACAAAACACAAATGTATACAAGTACAAAATTAATATACTATACACATACTTGTATTCCTTTTTGTTCTCTAGTTCTGCATCCATTACACTTAATGTCTTCTGTACACTTGTTATCGTGCTAGCATTAGTGAAGTCAGAACTCTTCTTCATGCTCTTCATGTATTGATTTATTTGTCAAAATGTAAATATCTTTTATTCTACTCAACTTACTATCTTTATTCTATTAGCATAGTTTGCTAAAGATGGATATTTAATCACTAAATGTTCAACAAATAACTGAATGACTCTTACAGAATGCCATGCACATCTGAAAGAAATAGTTTATAAATCCCTTAATAAGGATGAAAGAATAATACAGAAGATTTGTTTACATTATTGCATTCATACTAATTTAGCTATAACCCCTCACCTGATTTCTTCAGCCATTTTATTACCCTGACTCAGAGATAGTATGGAGTCAATCGCATTCTGACATAACTGTATTTTAATGAGTCTTGACTGTATGTATTTCCTCTTCTCTTTTTCAAGAGGTATAGTGAGATCTTCCAAAGCAACTTTAACAGCATGAAGATGAAGTTCCATATGTTGGTTATTATAATGTTCTGTGTTCAGGTACAAAGTGAACAAGGTAATTAATTAAAGCTTATCGAAATAGTTGATAAGCATCTAGTGAAGCAATCAGTTGAACCATTTTTTAAAAATTGCCATTGACATAATCAAGACAAAATCTTGTATAATAGACTCATATTATTGAGTACATGTAATAGAATCTATTTTAATTTGTAGGTGATCAGAAATCAAAATAATAAAGAACAAAAAATGTATGCAGATTACAATTTCGATCTGTACCTATAGCATTGCCCAACTGAACTAGGACTCCAGGTAGGTGAGAGGTAATTTGTCCAAACCACATGATCTCTTTCTTAGAATGTTGGTAAGCAACATGGACAGCTACTAGTTGTGAAAGGAGAGAAGGACTTCTACTAGTTAGATCTGGACCTGTTACAATTGTATGAAGGGCTCTTCCTATGATCTGCAATATAAGAGAATATATAACTTTTAGATGTATTCCTTTATCATATGAATTATATCTATTCTTCATTACTATACCTCGTATTCTTTTTTTATCATGTGATGAGGAACACGATGGACACTCCTTAAGAAATCTTGCAAGTATAAGTGATATAACTCCTCCCAGTGACTAATATCAACTTCACGTAACACAACAGCTACAGGATCATCTTCCAGTAGTTCACATAGTTGTTTGTGTACTTGTTGTTCATGACCACCTTCATGAGAAGAAAAAAAGGTTATTTAATGATTAGAATGAAGAGTTAATAGTTATACCTGCTACAGCTTTTGCATTGTCCCAATTAGAATCAATAGCTTCCTTGATTAACCAGAAGAAAGGAAATTGGCAATGAAAGTCTTCTCTGTACTGTTGTCCCCCAGGATGAATATCTTCACTTCTACCCATTGCAATAGCATCATAACTGAACTGACAGAGCTTCTCATTAGTAAAGATCTGAAGCCACAAACGTTGTAGTGGAGTACGCTCCCCTCTGAGAGAACACAACAGATAGTGCATTACATTGTTCATTAATTACAAATTAAAATACCTGTTTCTCAGTAAATCTAAGTTTGAGTAGCGATCGACAAAGGACAGTATAGCAGAAAATACAGGTATTATAACTTCATCAATTCTTCGTGATAATACATTCTGGAATGTTCCACCACTTTGAAGATTCCTGCCATTCAGAGCTTCATTCAACACCCATTGTCTGTCATTTTTGATATTGTCTCTTTCTTTTAATAAAATGACTATCTGTTTCACTAGAGCTCCATAGAAAGTCTGATCATCTAGAAACGAAAGTGTGATACATATTAAATAAATGTCTGTAGTGATACCAAACTACTAACCTAGAGGGAATTGAGGGTTTTGTGGTATGAGATCCAAGAGAACTCCAATACGATGTGCTGCCCACTCTTTCTTAGTCTCATCTTTCTCTGCAATTTTGGCTACAGCTGCTTGTATACAATGATAGAGTCTATAACATTGATTGTGTTGTTTCACTGGTTTGTGTTGTTGTTCCACTTCCATGGGCATTTCTTCATACAACTATAGTAACAAATGAAAGTTTTAGTTAAATGTTATCCATTTTGAGACAATTAAGACTAATGTAAATTTCACAAATTAACATTACACTTACATCTTCCTGCTCTCTAGTTTCCTGCATTTCTTCAACTGGCATGTCTTCTTGAATGAACTCCAGACCCATGATATCACTAGGAGGAAGGTCAGATTCAATTTGTTGTAAAGCTTCTTCTTCAATTTCTTCGTAATCATTTTGTTTTGGGTTAAATTCTTCACTCATTTCAATATTCTGGAGCTCTACTCTACTTGAAATAAACGGAATATTATAAAACAGTTCACTAATGGGTATATTAAGAGCTTCATTGAGAATGAGGGCCTCTGTAGGAGCACGAATATCATCAATATGAGCTGATATCCAAGCACCACCTTGAAATCCAACAAATGAGGAGCTCTCTTTATCTTTATCGACTCCTCTACGAGGGAGATGTATGATGAAGAGTACATGGGTTGTTCCTTGACCTCGTCTTCTTTGTAAGTTTGCTTTCTCTCTTTCATCATCAACACGATAACGAGCACATGCTATCAGATCACCATAGAGATGTCCTGAATCGCATTGAACAATTAAAAGTCTATCTCTAGCATCATGAACAAAAGCTGGGCTGTTAAATAGATTAAATAATATACATAAACTTTCTCACAAGACTGGCACATCATTATCACCTGATTTCATTGTTAAAATCTAATTCTGTATCAAACTCTTGTAACAGGACACAGGATGCTAAGTTCTCTTCAATTTCAATGCATTGATATAACTGTGTGAGCTCAACATGTGACAAGAGATGACTATGTGTGGTTACCTAAATGATGAGATGTATAATAGATATCAATACTACAAATATTAACAAACTCTACTTGTATTAAAATGCTGTCTGAATCAACACTATGCAGATGATGTTGTAGAAATTGTACAATTGATCCATGACATTGTTCAGAGAAATACTTTTCTGACAATTCCTCTGCTTCTTCAGCTAATACAGTATACTGTAATCGAATCAAGGCATCTGGAGATGCCATCTGTAGTAAAATTTCACAACTACGTTTAAATACAGCTGCTTTCAATTCTTCTGTTCCTTCATATTTTTCATCACTAAACTGTCCTGTCTTTAGCTGCTTGGTTGCTTGGAAGATGACAGAAGCTGGTGTATCCTTCTGAATACCTACAAAAGCATCTTGAATTTTAAAGCTGTGAGAAAGAAAAAGTATTGAGCAATACATGGTTCAGTGTCCAATCTTAATCTCCTAACAATTGCCTTCCTTCACTGACCTAGAGTTTGAGTCTGTTATTGTGCTAAACTGTTTGATCCATTCTTCAAGTCTTATCAGCACCTCTTTCTGCCAGTCCAGAAGGACAGTCTTTGTCAAAACAAAATGTTTTTCAAGTCTATTAATAAGCGGAGTTGGAAACTTCGCGTAAACTGTTTCTTTTTCAGCAATCAGGATTAGCCTAAGAAAATAATGAATCAAAATATAATCATGACAATATTAAGACAGGATTGCTTGATAAATATAACATTTCAATAAGAATATGTACATACTTGAAGTCATTATGAACACGACATTTTACTCTGTGTGTCTGTAGACCCAAGTCAACATAACGAGTATCGCCATATTCAATATAATACTGGTTTAACAGGTCATACAAACTCTCATATAGGTTTTCTAAGTTAAGTAGTATAACAGTACGACCAGTTTCCATGCAGATCTTAATCTGGTTGATATTCCGGCAAACTTGAGTGTATTCACGATCTTTAGGGAATGAGCTACCAAATAGAATGAAAGGCTCCATTCTTTGTCTCCTAACACTCTCCTCTCCCATCTCCTCCTCTAAACCAGCAGATATTGGAACATTGGATGAGAAACCTACAACCTCATGAAGATAGTGTTTAAGGACCTGCAATGCTGCATAGTTCTCAGTTAAGAACAGGAGATAACGACTATCTCTGAAGAAAATATAATGCACTTATCAATGTGATTTAAGTGTTTAATGTGTAACAATGAATGCATATAAATTTGAGTAAGCACATAAAATGAACGTACCCATGCCACGTCATTTCTTTTGTTTTCAAACTGGTTCTAATGAGTCCTAGAGGAGAGCAGTCAGGATGTAATATGTTTTTTTCCTAAAAATGTAAATGGTAATACATAACATATATACGTACAAACAATATAGTGTTTTCATACCTCTTCTGATGCATTGCTCAAGTCTGGTGGGTTGTTACCAAGATTACCCATATAATTCATAAATATTTCGTAAGTACTGAAACTATCCAGTCCACCAAAATTCCTTTTTATTGCATGTTCAAGCTGTGGTCCAGTTGGGGGACAGTTTGACTTCTCACACATCCAGTAAAGCATTTTTATGAGACTATATTAAAGGCAAATTTGATTAAAGATCACACTGTTTCTCAATCAATAACAAATATACCTATAAAAATCTCTCAAACCAAAAAATGCCCTCTTTCTCTTGTCTTGTTCCTCACAGATACTCTTGTAAGCACCTGCTAGTGGTTTGAAATATGGGTTTAATCTATCCTTCACTGGGTCATTTACACGATTAGAACATATTCCTCTGAAAAGAACACAAAGAGAGACCCTAGAATATTATTATGTTTTGTGAAGTAATGCATACCTAGCAGAAAGTTCCAATTCACTCTCATCAGGATCCCCTCGTGTTACCATGACACCACGATTCATCTTGGCTGGATCCAAAGCCCAGTTAGAAATACCAATGAAAGCAACACGTTGTTGCCGATCAATAATCTATTATGATATACCGGGTGTAATTAAATTACTATTGAAGAAAATGGACCCTGTACCTGTTGTGAGTCATCACCTCCTTCTGTTCCATCTTCAAGAAGTGGATGAAGAGCTTTTAGAGGTAAATTAGGAGAGTCTTCTGCAAGTCCTACTTCATCAAGAACAACAACTGACACATAATTAGCTGTGTCCTGTTTCTTTTGGAAACTCTTGGCAGTGTTGAAGACTTCTATAACACTTTCTGGTGTTGACAGCTGACTACACTGGTATGAGAACATGTGGACCTAAAGAGAGTATATTATAACACGTGATTGAGAGACAACTATTTGTAGCAACCTCTTTCAATTCTTTTAGTAGTGGTGTTTCTGAGGATCTTCCCAGCATAGAATCAGCAACAATGGATTTTGCAAGAGACTTTGAACTACCGGGCTTTCCAACAAGGAATAATGGAATCCTGAGCTCAATACAAACAGCCATCATGAATACATTCTCTCTCAGAGCTGCATTCTTTGCAATGTTAGGTCCAAGTTTCATATTTCCAAGAAGAACATCTTGACACCTGTAAAACACAATATATCAATTCAAGAAAGCAAACCAAAGAATCAATGATAGATAGCAGAGGGAGAATTATACTTAATAGACTATTAGTATACATACCATCTCATTTCATCACAAAACTGTTCCCTTCCTTGAGGAAGTGCTAAAGGATCTTTGAACTGGTACACAACAGCCTCTTCGTACTTTTCTCTGTCTTGTAGTCTGGCATGATAACACACACTCAGAGAGAGGATTAATGCTCTAGTAATTGCATCAGTAGCTTGTTTCTCCTGGTGATAGACACAAAACAGGGAAGATGGAATTCGATTTTAATTATTAAACATACCTCTTCAAGAGCTTTTTCAGCAACTGGATCTTGAAACATGTCTGCTTTCTCACAGAAGTATCGAAAGACAATCATGGTTCTCTCTACATCTCTCAAACTCACAAAACTACATTCATCCTACAAGGGAAAACACTGGTATATGCAATGTAGCAATAATATATTCAATAACTGACTTTTCTATTCCTCATGTAGCTTTGATTCCAAGCTAAGACATGAGTAACAGCTTCTATGATATTTGTTCTTCCACTAACATCAGCTATAGCACTGCACCTTCCTTTAACAATCTGTCTTGTATAATCCTTCTCTGTAGCATTATTCAACTGCCCAAAATCATACACTAGAGGTCTCATACTTGGAGGTAAATCAAGTACCCTGTATACTAGCTGACGAAGAGGTATTTTACCTAAAAGGAGAGATGATTGAGTCATATAAAGTCAATTAGAAATGTAATAGTATTATCATAGTTAGTATAGAATAAAAGTTGCTCTGAAAGCTACCTAATGTTTGTTGTGTTTCAGTTGCCTTTACATAGAAACCCAGACCAGCTGATTCCAGTTTCTCAATCATTTCTTCTGTGTGTCTATAGTACAGATATACAAGTATATAGATCACTCCATAGTCCATATATAATTATAATACAATCAGTAGCTTACTTCTTGTATGGATTGCATGCTGCAATGAATTTAACATTTTCAGCAACTGGACGACCATTGATTCGACGATCACACATGACCTCTTTAATAAGACCAATAGATTCTGTAGTATTAGCTTCATCAAAAAACAGAACAGTGTCTATATTATGTGTGTTCCTATTTTCAACCGAGACGTTTTCAGCATCCTTCACTTTTTTAATAATGTCTGCTTCTGTGGTTCCTCCATGGACCTGACAAAAATATATCATTTCTTATGTAAACAGAAACAAAACACATTAGTTCAATTAACCTTCATAATCAACATGTTCCTAACATGTGCTCCTCCCTGTCTACATCCTTGAGCTGCCAAGTCACACATGTACCTAATCAGACGAGTTTTACCACAACCAGTTTCACCCATGATCACTACTGGAATATTACACCTGAATCTCATATGTATTGCCAGTATCTTTATAACATTATTCACAGTGAGGACATAGGATGTATCAGGATCTGTCATCCACTCCAAACCCATTACCATTCTAATTTTTTGAATCATCATACTCTTATCCCAAGTCTGATAGTTCTCTGAGAGATTCACCTGGTTCTGCTTAAGTCCTATACACATGGAATATTTGAATAAACACAGAATTACAAATTATTCCCCATTATGAATGCTTTGTACTGCTTATATATACATATGGCCCTATTAACTACTTTATGAAAATGAAGATGTGAGTTTCCTATATACCAGTATAGAGTTTTCGAGTCATGGCTGTTCTCTCAATGATTTGATCTCTCACTGGATCCAACAGATCACCATTTCTCTTGACATTGAATCCTATAAATGTAATACTCGCTCTATCCTCGTTAAAGAAAAGGTATGGATGATAGCTGAGCAATGATAAGTATATGAGATTAAAGCAAGCAAGACACATTCTAAAGTCATGATTATTGACACATAATAATAATAATTATTATTATTATTAATTACTACATGACACAGTTAGTGAATACATTATGAAATAAGTGCACTAAGTAAGTAGCAGGAGTCCAAGGTACAAGTGGGAATACATGTATATATATAATGAGTAATATTTCCAAATATTTCATGCGTTTATGTCATTAATTTTGTTGAATATTACAGTTATTTCATTTCCAAGATAGTTAGCTATTATTATGTTTTAGGCAGCTTTTTAATACACAGTATTCACGAGGACACAATCATACATAACTCCTTTGGTTTCTAAATGTTAAAGAGCAAGAGTGCTCTACTCTCACACATAACATAGTTAAACTCTATCATTGATTTAACGTTAATTACCACAAACAACAGAAATAGCAATCATGTTTTAGAAGTCTACAAGAGACTGTTTATGACAAACAGAATAGTAATACCTACTCACAGATTGGATTACTTTGTAGATCATCTTATCATAGTTTAGTTCATAAGATACTAATACAAATATTTATTTTGAGTTCACTGATCGGGAATTTAGTGACTAGTCAGCCTCCTTGTTTCAGTATAACACCTTGTATCATAAGATACTTAAAGACAAAATTCAATCAGTAGCCATACTTCATATTGCTTGAGTATAAATACATTAATAATGCCTTTTGTTTGTGGTATTAAGCAAGTAGACCCAATCAAAGAATGAAACATATACAATGATAGAGTTGGGTAGGATATAACATTACCAGTGGCCTTCCTATTGCATTAGTCTCATGTTCTCATGCTGAACAGTAATCCATTACATTATCATACATTGTAAGTTAGCACCTCTTATCCCATCCCCACAGCAGTACTACAGTCATGCCCTACAAAATGCTTGTAACATTATTGAAATGCTACTAAGATTAAAATGACATTGTGTGTATCAAAGCTTACAACACCTGTTTAAACATAACCTATTAATCTAGTGTATCATCCCTGATTTCAGTTCAGTTATGTTTTTTTTTTGCCAGCGACATCATAAAAGTTTATGTTCAGTGTAGTTTGCAAGTATACATTATTATTTCCCCAAATTGAATTATTGAGTTAATCTTTAGTTAAAATAATAGTTTATTACTTATTAATACTTACTTTTGTTCCCATTGTTTTCTTTTATCAATCTGATATTCTTGCAGATCTTCCATTTGTTCAACTTCTTCCTCATTCTCAGCAGCAACTTCACCTTTCAGTGAAGATGTAGCAAAATCCTAAAAGAGGTGAATGAATGAATTAAAATATAGACATCTACAACATAAAAACTGAAACTCCATTTAATGATGAATGAAGTCCTCACTTTTGACATTCTGACCATAAACTTCACTGCAAATGTTTTGAGACCTGACATCACATCACCCACATTATCCTCATTACAAAACTCAGAATTCTCACAAGATCTCAGTTGAGTGTCAAGAAAACAAACAAAATGTTTTATCTCGCTCCATGAGGGATCTTTAACTCCACATTGTCTGTGAAAGTGAAGAGGAAAATACAAATTAAAAAACGATTTGTGGTTGTGCACTGTATAGCAATAACAACATATCATAAAGAATAAGTGCATACATGGTACTCACTTGAGCAACACTTCCAAACATTCCATTGGTCTACCTTCAATTTTCTTCTGTTGATAAGTAAATCTGTTGAGCTGCATACAATTAATATACCTTCGAAGATATTGAAACACACGTTGAAACATAGAACTCTTGAATTCTTCATCATCCAATGAAATAAAACAGGGATCTATGGGATCTATATACATGTACGGAAACAGACAATTGGAGGTATTACTATTATTTCTTATTATTATATACCTTCTTCATTATTCCTCATCACTTGCAATACTGATCTTGGTGAAACACACTCTATTGATGGAAGAATATTAAGTAGTGCAATAGTTCGTTTAGCAGGAATCTGTTCACTCTAATAACAAGAAGGGAACTATAAAACTAAACATTAATAGTTTAATCGCAAGTATATACCTTAGGGATAGTTACTTCAATAGCATACAAATGAGCAGGATGACATCTCCATATTCTACCCTGACTATCACAAATAGCTTGAAGTACTAGCAAAGAAAACAAGATTGAATCCACTTGCCATAGGACCTACAGAAAAACAAATATCGTTATTTAAAACAAGATAAATTGTTTCAGTCTTCTGTAGCAGTTGGCTTTCTTATAGCAAATGACAGTCACTATAATTATGTACATGAAAAGAAATGGAATACAGGCTACATAGAGAGACAGATACATGCTGGATCTGATTGAATGAAGTGAATTGAGATTGTGATATAGCAAGAAGCAACAAAAACAGATGGCAGTGGATGACATGCCATTTCTTACACTAGGAGAGATATCCAGATGAAATATAGTAGCTCTTGTGTTAGAAAACTCTCCCTTCAGTGCTTCTACAATAGTATCTGTTGTCACTTTGGGACCATGAATTGGAATAATGATCTCATGAGGACCAGCACTTGTCTTGGATGCTAAGAGTTCCTTCATACGACAAATATATAAAGATTTACCCATTCCTGCTCTCTCAGACGTTACTACTCTGACACAGGACCTAATGTAAACAAATATAATTATATGCTGCAAAATATTAGCTTACATTAGTATACATATAAGTTTAGTTGGTCAATAACATATCTACATAGTTTTGCTTTCACAAGACGTAGAATTAAGGCTTCCATTCCAAAATATGAATGAAACATGCAA
The DNA here is from genome assembly GCA_947044365.1 of Petrosia ficiformis. Lineage (NCBI taxonomy): Eukaryota > Metazoa > Porifera > Demospongiae > Haplosclerida > Petrosiidae > Petrosia > Petrosia ficiformis. Next base: position 720,134 of record OX345643.1, read on the forward strand.
ATATAATGTAACTAACTTATCAGGATCCACCTCTGAGGCCCAAATCCTCTGTCTTGAAGCTTCTGATTGAGCTGTAGACAATGTGGTAAAGTGGTGCTTCAAATATATTGCAAGCTCTTGGTCTGAGTATACAGAAGTAAGTGGACGACGATGTAACTGTAGTTTTGAGATCACATGTGATTTATCCTCATCTTCAGCACTACAAATGATCACCAGTCTGTAGTCTGAAAAAAAAACCAATTTTAAACAACCTTCCAAAAAACTGTACTTTTAAAGCCCATGAATAAGATACAATTTACACTATAAAGTCTATAAGGGTACTTGTTTACCTTTCTTTCCCTGAGATAATTCTTGTAAGTTTCTGAGAGCTTTATCACATGTTTGATAAGACAATTTCTCAGCATGAACCAGACAAAATATCCTAAAGTGGTTTGGATCCCCAAGAGCTCTCTTCCATAGTAAAGTCACCTCCTCATCAGTTGTCTGTTCATTACATAACAAAACTTCTTCATAGGTAGGCATTGGAAGAGTAGTATCATGTTTGTACAAAGAGAGAGTACTTTTGAGAACATTCTCTGGAAGAGGAATTATATGATATTTAAAGGCAGAAAATGAAAAAAAGTTGTTAACAAATATATGGAAAAAAGTATCCCTTTGTGTTGACCATTAAATCATTGTATAAGGCTTTCTCATGTCTGTACCCTACATGTAACCTAGTATACAGTTGTTTGCTCTTTCTAAAGGTTCTTTTATACACTCATTAGTTTCAGTTTCTCTATAAGTTGGCTGAAGTCCTGTGGGCCATAAAAAGCTAGTCTTCTAATATACTAACCTGGAGGTACTACCAATAGATTATATTCACCAACTTTGAGTCCTTCTGGAAACTTCCTTCTCTGTGATACTGGATCTGCAAAAATAGATGTTTTTATTACAAGGCTGCATGATATAATTGTATTCATGGTGACTTAGCATAATAATTATGTACAACATTATATATGGGTTATATGACTACTACAAACTACATTATGTACATGTATATACAAGACACTTCATCTTAAGGGAAAACTCGACATCCTATATTATATATATAGCATCTTCTACCTTTACAATTTTTATCAAGTCGATTCAACACCATTCCAAGCTCTAGGAGAGAAAGATAGCTCTTGGCTGATGGATCATTTTTGATGACCTCAATCTTTTCACTATAATGACAATACAATATTGCAAAAACAGTAAAATATATAGTATACCACCTTCTGAGTCCATGCATATCCTTGTTAAATACTGTCACATAAGACTCTATAATAGTTATACATTTACTTACCTAGATATGTCTGATCCTCCACTATCTTGCCTCTCATATCCTGTTTCTTCAACTGTTGATTCTTCAAGACCCATTCCACTGTCACCTATTACAACCTTATGTGATAGATCAATACTTTCATGAGCAGTAAGAGAAGCTTCAAAGAGTTTTCCTTTATCGCTCCTGTCATTCAGGTAGTCTAATGCAAGACTAGTATCATGAGGATAAAGTGTAACTGCTTCAATACAAAGATCAAGGTCGAATCCAGTATTGTTAAGCTCAACAACATCTGGGTGATTTTCATCTACTGAGACTCGTTCAATAACTCGCACCTTCACAGGTCTTTGTCGTCTTTCTGGCTCAATTTTCTTTGGAGGTGACTCAATAGGAGTGTCTTCATCTATTTTAACTTCTTTCCTCTCCTTTTCCTCATCACTGTGAACAGTATCATTGTCAGCTTCACTATCAGCTTCACTATCAGAATAATCAAAATCCCCTTGGTGATTTACACACCAATCTTCAACTTCTTCCTGTATATCTGGTTTAGCACATCTGTCAAAAGCTAGCATTATGAGTTTTCTATGGAATCCATTATCCTGTTTCAAGTTTGCAATTATAGCTTTTTGTTTATCAGTCAGTTCTTCCTCTTTTAATTGTGGTACAGGCATATTTGAAGCTAATTCAGTTTTCATAATTTCCTGAAACATTTTGGACTTCTTACCAGACATTCTGCTGTCATCATCGATATCTAGTGTAAGACTATGATACGCATTGGATAATGCAATGGAAGGTGAAACTTTTGAACTACCTAACAGCTGCTCTTGAGGAATAGCACAGACAGTTTGTACCTGTTCCTTCACATCACTTGCTGTCACCTCTCTTGAAATACTTTGAAGAAGTGTCATGACCTCTGCCTTAATTGGCTTGTGTTGATCAACCAAACATTTAAACTGTCCTAGTTCTTCACATAATGATAGCAATTGAGGAGTTGTGAAATAATTTAACTCGTAAAATTGGCTTCGTTTATCCTCAACTTCTTTCATCCAGTTTTCTAAATCATTCTCCATTTTACTGGCTTGGTCATTGAGAAGTACAACGACTTCTGGGACAGAGCAAGGGAATGCATAATTCCACCTCATGTACTCACTATAACCATGTTGTTGAAGAGATATCAGGTTATCAGCAATTCGACAAACACTATGAAATGTCTAAATAATAGAAGAAATTGATAATCTTTGAAAGTAATACTGACTCATTAAAACTCACATCCAGGAACAAATCTACATCATCTTTTGATTCCCTTCCAGTTATTAACACTAACTTACTTTCCAAATCCCTTAGCTCATCAAGGGTATATTGAAGTTTAGCAATCTTCTCTCTTGAATGCTTCAACTTCAAATGAATTGCTTTAGATCTACTGAATAGAATTCCCTTCTTTAGAGACCCAATCTCATAGCGACCATACTGGTTTATGTTTCTCATTTGACCAAATGATGTTTTCTCCACTGACCCCTGTGTCTCTTTAACTGATTGATACCAATCAATTTCTTTCTCACAACTTCTCTGCATTAACAGAAGCAACAAAGTGAATTTATGGTTATAGATCATTTATCCTCACATAGGTAGGAGGATGTTATTATTTCGTGTGTCGGTGTGTTTGTGTATCATCTGTAAACTTTCTCATATTTAATAAATGTATTGCTACACATCCTTATTGTTCCTATATATAAGTTGCTAAATATAATGAGTGGGCCTGGGGACAACATTTTCAAATACTGTTCGAAGTGTAAAAATGTACAAACAACCACTTAAAATGATTATAGCATCAGAATTATGAATTTATTTCTGTTGTTACACCCCAGATGGTGAAAATGAAATGTATCCTCATTTTATACACAAGTGGTCCTACTTGTAGGGCTAGTTGTTGATGAGATAGAAAGTCAGCTAGATCTGGAGGGATTGCCTGAGGTAATACACACATTTGTTTGTGGTAACACCTATTTGCTATACTATTAAAGCATTAATTATCACACATCAAGTACTGTAATTCTAGATGGGTAATAAATGTGAGGATTCTGCATTTAACTTACCATAATCTTTGGAAGATTAGGTGATTGTTTAAGTGTGTCCCAAAGTGTTTTACAATTCTCTTGTAATTGCTGATACCCAGCTGTTTTAGGAAGTTTGTATATCAGAGGACCAAAACCAATTCCAACTGTTCTCAAGTGGGAGAGCTTGTCAGTAGTAAGATCACCCTCACCACCAGCAGCAGTTTCAAGAGCAATAGTTACAAAGTGCTTCAGATCGTTTACATCTGAGAGATAAATCAATTATAATAACAGTTGATTGATGATATAACATACTTGGCACAAAATAAAACATTCAAACCTTTTGTTTCATTTCTAATCCACTCCACAATTTTTTGACAATCAGCAAATGCTTCTAAACACTTTCTTTTCTTGTCATCATATGTTTTAAGGAACTTGCTTGCTTCAACCACAGACTGATCTATTGACTTCAAAGTATGGTCTTTAACAGAAACCGATGCCTAAGATGTAATTTCAAAGAAATTTTGAAATAGAGACTCAGTTTAACAAGTGTATATAAGAAAAAAGTATCCCTATGATTGCTTTATGGTGTCCAGCATTATCATCAGAGCAAGGTTATGTTTATAAAATAAAGGATAACTATTACCATTCCTTCTGGTACCTCTAGCAGCGCTGGTCTGTGTATTTCACATGACCCCCAGCATTCAGTAATCATGGCTGACTTTATCATGATGTAACTTCCTTAACTACGTATACAACGCATACTTACGTAGGTGACACAAACATATATATAAACATACATCGAACCCGTGGGAAAGCAATCATAGGGATGGCCCTACGGGCCATAAAAACATTACCTGTGTAGCCACTCTTTCAACAAAACTGAAGTCTCCAGTAAGACCCAAAGTATCTCTAATATTGATAAAAGCTTGTGCAGCTTCATGATAGTTACACAACTCCCAGTATTGCCAAATACGATCGATAACATCATTGATCCATCCAGAATCATTTTTTACTATTCTTTGACACTTGTTTACTGCTTGAGACAGGTTCATTAGATCTCTAAAAAATGCATTCCTCTCACGGTACCGCTTCTTAAAAAAATGGTCAACTTCACAAAGCATCAGTTTCCATGACTGGAGATCATTCAGTAGCTTCTGACACTGTATGAACACTGGCTTCCATACAAGTTCTGCAATATCGAGAAAACTCAAAAGGCTTTTGGTCCGGCATAGTTCAGTGAGTTTATCTTGCCAGAATCTGTTGAATAAATCACTGGAATAAGTACGAGACATTAAATTGAAGGGCTCCAGATAAGGCTTCAGGGGTTCGGCAAAAGAGAAGCATGTTACTACACAAGTTCCACCGGGTACAATTTGACATAATTGGTAGATTGAGTATTGTCGGTAGTTTTGTTGTAGTTGAACCAAAATATCAGCTTTACCTGAATATAACATTGGTTATGTATTAAAAGAAAATGTAATGAGATTACCTTCCAAAGGCAATTTGCCCATTTGAGTTACAAATTGCAAGATCTGATCTTTATAATTTGTGAAAAACTCAAACTCTTTGAGTCGATCCTCAAGTTCCTTTTTTATTTCACTAAAGGAAGGAAGGCATGATGGAGATTCAGAACTAGTTGCAGCTTGACATAATTTGGACATTTGGTCTTGTCTAGCCTGGATGTTGTTTAGTTCATCTATTGTAACATCCCCATTACAAATCTTTGTGCACATGCTTTCAAACTGGCTCATAGCACAGGCACAAATAACACTCCATTCTGTTTTTTGATTTGCTACAGATTTATTATTCTCTACCAAATAAGAAAGAATTATTTCTTAGAATTGAAAGAAATAGTTCATCATACCATAAATTGTTATGAAACCAGGCCACAAATCCCACTCTAGTAAATCAGTAAAGGGAACTTCATTAGTCTCCTGAAAATTAGGGTACTTCTTCTTTAAAAGATTACCAAACAGTCTCACAACCCTTTTGGACTTTGTTGACTGAAGTTTTTCAATACTTCTCAAATTGTAGGATGCGTTCTACAATGATCTCATTAACATAATATTAATAATCAATATAATTATAATATACCTGATTAAATATAAGTTCATCCAATGCCTCAGCAGCTTGAGTCATGAAAATGCCAGTGAGGATGTCGGGAGTATCCTCACGCTTTTCCAAATCACAAAACAAGTTTACTCTGGCTTCTTTAGATGGTACCTGTGCTACACGAGCACTCACCAGAAAAGTAATGATTGCATGCCATTCAGCTTCACATTCAACTGGTAAAATGAAATCATCAGTTTCTCCAAAGAACTCATCTCCAAATTTCATTAATAACATGAATTCCCATATCTGTTTATAAGAATAGATAATAACTATGTACCGCAGGATGACAGTTTGTAATAACATGCAATGTAAATGTACCTTTATTTCCTTATCTGTGTAAGACATTGTGTGGTTTGTAGTATTTATGTACCCACCAAACATAGAACCACCAATGACATCAGGTTTCACAATCCAATCTTTCAGCAAGAATTTCATCATGTTTGAGCACCTTTCCACTAAGTTCACTTTTATAGCATTTTCATTTTCATTAGGTGTGTGAAAGGTATTTATACTGTGTCTGATACTAAGCAGAACAGCAGAAAGTGCTTTAACAACTAGCTTGTCCTTTTCAGATGCAGATTGGAGTTTAGATTTTACTGGCTCCAATAACTCTTTGACGCCTTCAAGACAGTTGAAAATATCCCCAATACTATGAAAAAAACCATAAAGTATAGTATATAAAGTACATATGACAAACCTTTCAAATGGTTTTTGAAGGACAGTCTGTTGAATTTCTTTTAATGGATTCATTAGCAGCTGATTTATCTAGAATGGAAAATGTCAATACATTGCTGTTATGTGTTATAAGATGTTGGAAATTATAGACCGATTTGTAACTTTGGGGAACGGTAGTAGAATTGTATAGAGTTATCACACATGTGCAATTCACACCACTCTTATCACACATGTGCAATTCACAGCACCAAAGCTATAATGATCAACACATACGTGGTCTATTTTACTGAAACATAATCCTGCACACTTGGACGTGCTGCCCTTATGCTAGGGATTAAACTTCAGCAATAAGCAATGTGCTCATTCTACAGCTATAACATATAAGACAAAATTGAACTTACTTCTGTTCGTTGCCATGATTTAATATTTGCATTGCAAGCTGAAGGAATATTGTGCCCCATTATTCCAAACATGAGACCAAGAGGAACATAATGACACAGCAGTGGTATATCTTGTCTGGGACAAACATACAACAAACCACAAACTAGGTATGGATCCAAGTAAAACAGCTCCTGCAGTTCTGCTATATGCTCTTTAATAAACCTATATAATATATACAACTTAACACTGTAAACTAAACTGACACTATAAGCATAATACAATTGTATAATATTATAATTCTTTATTATTGTGCATATCCTACAAATACAAGGTAAAAAGAGGAATAAGTAGGTTGTTGGACTTGAGAGAGAGATTCAAAAATTGTAATCATAAGGATACTTTTCTATACTTTTTAAAAGGAATAACATGATTCAATAAGAAGGTAAATGAATTTGGCTGCAGCTGTCAATGAACTTTCAATTTAGCATTCAACAACAATTTCTCAAGAGGTACTAAAGTTAAGTATAAAGGGAATAAATCAAACAAACACTTACCCATGATGATATTTCATAGTTGACTTCACATGCTCTAACCGTAGAGCACTATCTCCTATAATATCTGCAGGAGTAGGTGAAACCTTTTCAAATGGGGTACATGTACGCCTTAAGAAGTGGATGAGAGGAAGACTTTTGATGATGTGAATAGCATAATCTTTGTTCTCTTTCAGAGACAAAACTTTAACAATTTCTTGAACAGCTTTTAGCACTTCAACCCTGTTAATACAATCAAAGTTTAATAATTAACTTTTCTATATGCAAACGGAGAAATAAAAAATACTAATGATATTGCATTAATGCAACTAACCACGACATTTGAGATTTCATCAAGCTTTTTAGGTAGCTATAATCATCACCACCTGGTGAGAGGGCAATCAATTTTACCAAAGCAACACAAGTATTCTCATCAATATGGTCAATCCTTGTCTTCAATTTGCTAGCACAACAAATAATATTGATAGCTGCAGCTAATTGTACTGGTAAGGTAATCTCATCCTGTAGTTTCAAGTCATTGGTGACATTCTCCAGCCATTTTGTCATTCCCTGTTATTACATGTGAATATTCATGTATTCATGTACAATTGTATACATATTATGTTCATAAACATACATACCTACACACGCATGCATGCACACACACACATACATAATGATATGTATGTATGTATGTAGTAGGTACAAAAACTATGTATGTACATACACACAAACATACCTACACACAAAGTCACAGACAGACATACTTACATATGTACAGACATACTTACATATGTACATATATACCTGGATATGTATATGAATACATAAATACATGCACAAAATGCATAAAAATTCACTCATACATGCATATTCTTCACACCTGTTTGACAGATTTTATTGTCCAGTCATTGCTATTTTGCTGTCCAGTTAAAACATGCTGATGAAAACAACAGTCATAAAGATCAACAACTCTATTTGTTGCAAAATCAATATCATATTGAGCAGAGTAGTCACCCTCTAGAAATATTCTCTGTGTGGGCTGCAAATGAATTTCCAGACTTACTTGTCTCATCCAATTTACATCAGGTACTTTAAATTCTGGTTGCTCAGGGAGCGACCAGGTACTGAGTGCTTCACGAATGCTACTAAAGAGACCCTTTGTAGCAGGTAAAACTAATGTGTCAAATTGTCGATGTAATTCTAGAAAACACATTTTACATAATTATATGATCTATTTTCATTACCAAAATATGTTGGCTTACTTTTTGAAATAGAATTTGAAGGAATCACTAAGCATCTGTTAGGGTCACGACTTGCATTTGGTGCACCATGCAGGTATTCCCATGGATTATTAGTTTCCTTGGATTGCATGGAGTAAACAACATATTTGTATGGAATTTTTTGGTTTAAGAAACAAATGTCCATAGTGGTTTGGAATTGGAACACCAGCATTCCATCATTTGCATGTCTGAAATAAATATAGCATTTATTCCAAATTACTAATATTTACAATTATGTACCTTATAAACACTCCTGGTCCATAATCATATTTCCACTCTCCGAAGACCCTTGGACCAAATGTAATATAAATTCTTGAGTTTTCACACCATTTCCATGCTTTTGCAAGAATTATTGCTTCAAAAATAACTTTCATTGAATTTTCCTCAGATGGACGAAATCCTTCTGGTAGATCTCTATTATGTCTATAAAGGTATCAAATTAATGAATAAATAATTACTAAAGAAATGTGTGGGCGAAGAAAGTTTTACTGGCTGAAATAGCTCGTGGATATGCTGCAAAGATGGCACAAAAAAAAGGACATCTTCAGCTACAAAGCATATTCATATTGTTACTAAAAGGGACAATTGAACCAGCTCCAAAGCATACAAACAAAACAAACAAACACTGTCTGTTCATTCATTCAAAGTTGACTACACTAACTGGGGCTCACTCAGGCTCGGCCCAGTTATGATACCACTACTTCAGTACCTACTCTAACCTTTGAGGTTTTGTCAGGAAACTGGAAGATACATCACTATCATCACTCTGCTGTTGAATAGCATATCATGATTACTATAATTTCCAATTAATGCAGATAAACAACTTACTGGTTTAGACTTTATAGTCTGAGAAGATCGAGGTGTAACATCAGGGTTTGGTTCTTGTTCAAGATGTTGATTTTGTGCATTAGATGTTTGGTTTGAAGAAGTGTTTTTACCATAATTATCCTGTGGCTGATTAAAAATTATTATAATGTCTATAAAATAATATAAAATAAATATTCATCACTTACTACAGAAGAAGTTGGTATTTGATCAAGTGTTGGAGCTGTAGTATTTTGATTTTGTTCTTGATCATTTGTGTTTCTATGTGGTGATGGAGTTTGCAAACCTTGTTCACTGTTTGCACCATAACCCTTCGGCTGCTCAACAATAACACACTCAGCTTCTATATTTACTTCAACATGAGAATTTTGCATCACTTCTTCCTGTTGTGATAAAGGATCTTGATGAGGTAGAGTGTTAGCTTCTTGAGGAAACCTCCTTTTAACTATGTCAGCCAATGTTGGTACTACATGTGCGTGATCCAATGTTGTATTCTCATATTGAGATGTATGATTTGTGTTGTTTTTTCCACCTGTACTTAGAGATACTTCGCCATCGTTAGTGTCACTTTTATCAACATTCTTGGCTGTCTCTGTATTGGTTGTGTGTGTAGGTAAATCTTGCTCTATGCCGTGCATTTTGCTATCGTTTGTACTTATTTTAGGTTCAACACTGTCATTAGGAACTTGCTGACAAACAACTGCACCTCCTTTTTCTGTATAAACCAAATCTTTATTGTTGCCATCCTCTGAATCTTCTGGCTTATGTCTTTTTTCAATAGTAGTAACATGCTCATCATAGTCCAATTGCCTCTTTGCACCATGAATAGCTTTCTCTTCATCTGAAATAGCAGGCACATCAGAGACAGTACATTGAGTATATGTTGAATGAGATATAACACATGATTGAGAGTTACGTGGAGTTTGTAGTATGTTAGGATCCCCGTTAACACCGGTTCCTTGACTTTGGTTATATGAAGAAAATTGAGCAGCGTTAGGTAATGTGTTAACAAGCTGTGACACTTGATACTGATCGTTGCTGTGTGAAGGAAATTGCTGTATGACATGTCCGGTTTGACTTGGGTCTGAGACAACATGAGGTGGCAATAAAAGCTGACCTCCTGAATTTTGTTCCATAAAAGGAACTGATGGTGAAACAATAGGTGATTGAGACGGCTGCACCACCATCTGAGTGTTAGGAAGCTCAGCTGGAATTAATAGTTCAATAGGTGTTGGCATAGGCTGAGGTGAGTTGCACTTATAGCATAATGTTGAACTATTTATCAAAGCTGCATCACAAACCGGGTTACGAACACAGCGCTTCAAAGTAACAGACTGCATTACTTGTGGATCTTGAGGAGCAGAACAAAAAACACAATTCTGTGCATAAGAAGATAAGAAAACTCCACAAAGTAAGCATTGTTTTCTTTGTAATGGTTGGGTCTGATTCTTACCACCACAATGTGAGCAAAAACTGTCAGAACCAGGAATCTCCTCTCCGCAGTGAACACATTTTGTCATTTCTTTTTGAGGAGCACCACAATTCCCACAAAATTTAACATCTGGAGCTAATAGAGGGCGATGACATTTCTTGCATTGTGGAGGGATACTCCCACCTGAATTTTCTGACATCCTATATATAAAATAAAAAGCAGGAAATTAGGTGTTAGTGATGTTACTTTCGACAATAAAGCTTTCTTTGAAATGAACTTTTTACAGAATATATTGTTCAAATTTACCAGTCATCATTGTATCAGAGGAGGTTACACACATGTCACTGATCATCATCATGGAATTTAATTAATGTTATAGCTTATATTACATGCTGACCCAGCGGGTTGAGTTGTTTCAGTATGCATGTAATATAGTTTCATTATACCCGTATGGCTGTATGTATAACATTGATTAAATTCCAATGATGCACAGTAATGCATGAGCAACCTCCTCTGTTAATGTATCACATTGTGATTGATATTTTGAAGTATCTTTCTCATCCTGCACTGTAAAAGATAATGGGTTATTTTAACTCTTATTTGGTTACATGAGTTTCAATTCCTCCTGCATGAAACAATGCTGATTTTTTTCTTGCTGTGTAATGATTACAAGTAGTAATAATTTATTTCTTTTCACCTTGATCTATATCGACTAGTAAAAAGTCCATCCCATAATAAGGAATACAATTTTACTTCAGTTATAAATACACAGATGGGAATACAATGATTGTTTTAAATTTCCACCATAAACATGATTATTATGTTCCTAATGGATAATACATCTGTACTTCCCATTAGGAACATAATAAACACATTTGCTATGGAAGTAAATATTGCATTTTCAATTAGAAATATTTTATAGTATTGGCTACTTCATATAGAACATGTAAAAAGGCACTACAATGCATTAAGCAGATGAAACTCATATAACCAATCAAATTGGTTAGAACAACCATTCAGTTTTTACAGTGTGTGTTATTATTAGCTCACTGAGTCATAGAAAGATGTTTTTAATTGGCTTTAGTATTATACATAAATATATGGTAAAAGATGTTTATTCGCCTAAAGAAAACAAATAGATAAAGTCTGTTTACATTCATAATGTCCTCACAATTATGATGTGACGACTTTGTATGTAATAAAATGATGTCATAAGGTTGATACATGATTATACTGTAACTCAGTAATGAAGCAATGGATTGACATTTAACATATACAAAAAAGAATGGAGAGGGTAATTATAAAACATGGTGAAAATAAAACAATTGCTGGTCATTCCAAAAGTTGTGAATGTTTTTCTAAGGTTATGGTGAATGTGAATGCCCTTTAGTATGATCATGTTTCACATTCCCACAGAATGAAAATTTTTATTACTCCAAAACAGTTTACAAAGTACAATCATAATTGTTCTAACTGAATGATAATATAATAATTATTGTGAGTAATAATTTCCTTTTGTCTATAGTGCCAAAGTAGCAAAACAAACATACTTTCTACTGTACTCTATATAGAGAATGTACTATTGCAGTGAGCTTAATGTGCTATAAATAGCTTGATGTGCTATAAATAGCTTAATGTGCTATAAATAGCTTAATGTGCTATAAATAGCTTAATGTGCTATAAATAGCTTAATGTGTTATCAAAGTGCATCACTAATGAATAATAAACTACAAATTGTTGATTCCTGTTACTTTTTCCACTATAACGTTTTAGTTAACTATAACTGAAACCCCTTTTAGTAAGGCATTGTGACTTTTAGCTAACTATAACTATAACTAAAACCCCTTTTAGTAAGGCATTGTGACTTTTAGTTAACTAAACTATAACTAAATTACAGATCTATTGGATTATTACAAAAATAATAAATAAATATTTTTAAAAATGAAGAGTATGTAGGGATATATATCAAAACTGAAAAAAGCACAGGAACAAGATGGCTTTGGCAACAAAATTAAGTACGAAAAAGAAGAATAATAATAGTGAACATGATGATTTTACCAGCCAGTTTTGCTGTTCTCTACTTTAACGACAATCTCTGGGCATCTAAAAGGCATTGTTAGTCATAAAAATACTCAATACTATAAGTTTCATGTATATTTTCACTCATCTGTATATGTTAGCAGAGATTTCAGCTTACCACTTGCAATTGAATTCATGGGCGGGCATTTTTTTCCCTGGCCATCCCTACATAGCCTGCATGGAGAATACAACCGTACTCTCTGATAACTAAATCTAAAAATGGCCAATAACAATTTTAGTTAGTTGACTAAAAGTAAAGCACTATTTTAGTTAATCAACTATAACTATAACTAAAATTTTGAGAAAATCATCATACTAATCAGATTATTAGTATGACGATTTTCTCAAAATCGTCAGAGCTATCTACTTTTCTATAATTTATGTGTTTGTTGTTAATTTATTTGTTCATTATAGAACTGAATTTATGCATGCATAAAGACAACAAGTAAATACAGGTTTTTATGGCCCGTAGGGCCATTCCTATGATTGCTTTCCCTCGGGTTCGATGTATGTTTATATATATATATATTATGTTTGTGTCACCTACGTGAGTATGCGTTGTATACGTAGTTAAGGAAGTTACATCATTCCCGGGGGCTTGGTCAATTAATGGGCGTGGCGCGTAAAAGAACACACGATCAAGCTCTACACAGTACACACCAGCAGAAAGAAATCTGTGTAGCTTACATATATTCCTAAAGTTCTACAATGTACTTTCACTCCTTTGAAAGGTCAGGAGAGTAGATAATCAAAATAATAACTATAATAAACTGTTGTCTTTCATGCTTGATAGTCAGCCATGATTACTGAATGATGGACACCACAAAGCAGTCATAGGGATACTTTTATCTTCACTTAAATTTGTAAAGCAATCATAGGGATGTTTTTTTCTCTATATACACTTGTTCAAAAAAGATTGATTTACATATATAATTATTTAAACTTTTCGCAGTTATATAGAATTGGTTTGTTTAATTTTGTTCCTGCTGTTACCCTTGTTCACATACTTTTTGGGTTTTGACATCCCTACATATGCTATCAATATGGGATGCGAAATTGTAATATACTATATGCAACATAAATATATTATTAGTTGCACATATATAATTGTGTATCTCTATATAAACAACTAACCTGTGCAAATTAGAATACTACCCAAAGGTTGAAATTTAAAGCGCACACAAAGAAATATGATTCTTCTGAAACAGCTTTTTTTCGGTGGGTGGATCAAGGCGTCTCCCCCACGTTGTAGTGCATTTCCTTAGTAACTTTATTAATTATTCAACATATTAAATTTTGTTTTACATACAAGTTCTGCAACATGACAAGTACATTTTCTCAGCCAAAAAGTCATGTCAAAGATGTGAAATATGTACATGTATTTTGAAAAACAACAGTAAGAATTTTGTTAGTGTATGTTTCATTATACATTATTAGTTGTTCAAAAAGTATTTTTAGCTGACGAAGTTTCGTTGTTTGTATTTCTCAGGATCAAAGAAAGAAGTGACAACAACTCTATTAGCAAACTTCCTCCCGGCAAGAGCAGTCTGTGCTTTTTGGCATTGGTCTGTAGCTTCAAACTCAACAAATATCTGAAATAAAGATAATAATAATAATCATAAAATAATAATAATAAAAATGATAATGTCAATGAAATTTGGTATCCAGAAAGTGAAATCATGACAATTTCCCGAAAACCAAACTTGTTGGTTTCCTGTCAAAATTCCGAGAAAGAAATTAATTTAATTATGTAGCTTATTGGACAAGGTCCCTTTCCTTTTCGTAATACCTTTCCAACTCCAGGTATCTCCACCCCTTGTATTGGTCTCGGTATTTCAAGACTCCTCACAGTTCCATATTTAGAACATTCCTCACGTACATCTTCAACAATACCTAAGAAAAAAATCACAAAACTTTGATTAGATACAGGACTATGAATATTAATGAGGTATAGGACATTCACGATGACCTCAATAGTAAGATGCTATGACTTCATATATATATAGTGCTTAGTTTAATGTCATTAGGTTAATAATACATGATTATACTGTAACTCAATAATGAAGCAATAGATTGGAATTTGAGTATTTGACATGTACACAAAAAAGAACAGGAAGGATAATTACGAAATGGTGATAAGAAAACAATTGCTGGCCATACCTTCATATTCTTCATCATCAGCTAGTTCATCTTCAGTAACCATATTCATTAGACACAATACAACAGTAGCAGTTTGTGCAGTACTTGGTATCTGTAGACCAGGTATATTTATAGGCATTGCCATTGATGTGGTGTCACCCATTCCTTCGATTCCTTCTATTCTTGATCCAACACTAGCTCTTTGGACAATTAGCTTCTTGTCTCCTAGAGCCATTCCATTCAGACCAGCAATAGCCTAAGAATAAGGTATGATGAGGAACAAACTTAAAAATAAGTCTGTGATGACATTGTATGTAGTATAGTTTAATGTCATAAGGTTAATACATGATTATACTGTAACTCAATAATTTATATGTACTATAGTGTATAGTTTAATGTCATAAGATTAATACATGATTATACTGTAACTCAATAATTTATATGTACTATAGTGTATAGTTTAATGTCATACATGATTATACAGTAACTCAAACGTTATACATGTATGTACTATAGTGTATAGTACTAGAATTACAAAGAATTTCATTTCTCTCTCTCTCTATATAGATATTTACTGCTCTCTCTTACCATGTCCGTCAAGTCATGATCAACATATTCAAAAAAACAATATCCCTTAGAAAATGTGGTACCACTATCCTTCACAAGATTAAATGATTTTAGTTCACCAAACGATGAGAGCAGCTCTTTAACCTAATAAAAAAAAGATAATTAAATGTATTATTAAAACCACAAGACAGGAGGTGATTTCAAAGCTACTATCTTAAGTCCACTTTTAATTGAGTACTAATTTTAGTGACTAATGTAATAATAACTAAAATTAGTATGTGCTAAAAAATATAATTTGTGATTTTTTTTTTATTAGGCATACTAGGCGTGGCTCAGAAATTTGCTAACATTAATACATGCTAAATTTGAGCGTTTAAAAATCGCTGATTACAGTAAACACAATTAATAGTAAGCTTTAGGTAAGAAAGCTACCATAAATAAAGCAGAGGAGTTTTAATATCTCTCTACATACAACCATATCCAAATACTAGAGTCTCAAATATTAGATATCAGAATCTTTAATCTCTTCCCAAACTAGTATACTTAATAATTTTACTCACACATCACTGTGCATAAGATCAAACAAGTGTAATATGTGAACCACAATAGAACCCCCTACATAACTGAAAAAAGCTGAAAAGTAAAACTGTTGGAAGAAAACATGTACATGTACATGTATATAATATCATGTATGTATCTCTTGAACGAAGCTGATGAGAGAAAGCATAATTATATATATATATATAATATTGATCCAGTAGTACGATACTCCATAGCTTTTATTTCGTATTTAGGGGGAGAATTGAAGGAGAGAAAATATACATGCAATACAACATATGTGTGTGTGTTTTGTGCTCTCTTGGCCCTGAAAAAAAAGAAATTACAAGTATTTTCTATGTATCTCTGGAGTTGTGCGCAGTTTGGAGAGGAAACAAAATGTGGGAGAGAAGAAAGAAAGAAGAGTTAATGACAAATTTACGATATTGTCCTATTAAAATAATTATCAAGACATAGATTTAATAGCTACATGTACAATGTAAGTATGGGATTAGTAGACTAGTCGAATATAGTACATGTACATGTACTACATAGTACATGCATGTACATGCACTACATAGTACATGTACATGTAAGTATGACTAGTCAATATAGTACATGTACACACATGTACTATGTAGTACATGTACATGCATGTAATACATGCATGTACATGTAATACATGCATGTACATGTACTACATAGTACATGTACAGTGTACTATATACTGGTACATAATTCGTGATTGAGTGTTTATATAGAAAGGGATGCCACAAACTATTTTAATCCAACTCTATATTTGCACATGAAGCCAAGAAATGTATATCTATAATCTGATAGTTCTTTCTGATAATCAAATTTCAGTTTTCATTAGGTTTCTGTACAAAATGGTTGAATGACAATTGTTTAAACTTGTATTACAGCATTTGGACTCATTATGTATGGACAATCATATATATATATATATATATCGTAATACATGTACTATATCTACAAACCATTATATATATACTGATACAAACCTGATCATCATTGAGGTATGTTGGAAGACCGCCACAAAATATCTTCCAAGGACCGTCAGGAACAACAGTGGATACTACTCCTGGAATATGCATTAATTGTTCTATAGTATGGAAATGACATTAGATCATGTGATAGATCATGTGATGTAGGTACAACAGCGGATACTACTCCTAGGATATGCATTAATTGCTCTATAATATAAAATGAAATATCATCATCATTAGATCATGTGACGCATCATGTGCTGTATCATATGGTCCATCATTCTTAGTATGTAATAACATCCTATACACAATCATATCATTTCATAATACCAGCTGTTTTTAAATTTTATAGACTTCTCAATAACTAAATATCACCATCTAAAGTTCCCAAACCATGGACTCGCCCCCATACCAGGTATACATGTGTAGATACATACTGCATAATCATTAGGTCTACATGTACATGTACACACATTTATAAACTCACCATCAATACCAGGTATGGGTGCATAGTCATTAGGTCTACATGTACATGTACACACATTTATAAACTCACCATCAATACCAGGTATGGGTGCATAGTCATTAGCTATACATGTACATGTACACACATTTATAAACTCACCATCAATACCAGGTATGGGTGCATAGTCATTAGCAGCTAATATAAACTCACCATCAATACCAGGTATGGGTGCATAGTCATTAGCAGCTAATGACTATGCACTATTAGCTATACATGTACATGTACACACATTTATAAACTCACCATCAATACCAGGTATGGGTGCATAGTCATTAGCTATACATGTACATGTACACACATTTATAAACTCACCATCAATACCAGGTATGGGTGCATAGTCATTAGCTATACATGTACATGTACACACATTTATAAACTCACCACCAATACCAGGTATGGGTGCATAGTCATTAGCTATACATGTACATGTACACACATTTATAAACTCACCATCAATACCAGGTATGGGTGCATAGTCATTAGCTATACATGTACACACATTTATAAACTCACCACCAATACCAGGTATGGGTGCATAGTCCTTAGCTATACATGTACACACATTTATAAACTCACCACCAATACCAGGTATGGGTGCATAGTCCTTAGGTCTACATGTACATGTACACACATTTATAAACTCACCACCAATACCAGGTATGGGTGCATAGTCATTAGGTCTACATGTACATGTACACACATTTATAAACTCACCACCAATACCAGGTATGGGTGCATAGTCCTTAGGTCTACATGTACATGTACACATATTTATAAACTCACCACCAATACCAGGTATGGGTGCATAGTCATTAGCTATACATGTACATGTACACATATTTATAAACCCACCACCAATACCAGGTATAGGTGCATAGTCATTAGGTCTACATGTACACACATTTATAAACCCACCACCAATACAGGTATGGGTGCATAGTCATTAGCTATACATGTACATGTACACATATTTATAAACTCACCACCAATACCAGGTATGGGTGCATAGTCATTAGCTATACATGTACATGTACACACATTTATAAACTTACCACCAATACCAGGTATGGGTGCATAGTTATTAGGTCTACATGTACATGTACACATATTTATAAACTCACCACCAATACCAGGTATGGGTGCATAGTCATTAGGTCTACATGTACATGTACACATATTTATAAACTCACCACCAATACCAGGTATGGGTGCATAGTCCTTTGGTCTACGTATCTTCAAAGCTTGTCCTTGTAATGCTATCCCATCAAAAGCCATGGCATTAGTCGTCTCTTCAACAGAACGAAACTGTAACAAAAATTAAATCATTGCAATAAAGGAACAATGGACAATTATATATTCCATCCATCCCTTGTCTAAATCCTTCATCTATCCATGTACCTCTATAAACGCAAAGTTCTTATCCATGTTGATTTGAACAGCAAGAACAGGTAGACCAGGAGCAGAAATGAGTTTACTTGTGACCATTTTCTCATTAAAGAACTGAATCACAAGTTCCTATGGTAACAATATAAGATACATAATATATATAATATAAGATCGTACATGTATATGTTGTACCTCTGTAATACCAAATGGTATATTTCCAATGTATAATCTTCGAGCTTGACGGGTCATTTGACTGGCAGCAGGTTGAGGAGGAGGAGGGACTGGAAGAGGGGCAGTGGCTTCACCAAGGGCAGGAGGTGGAATACCAACGGTAGGAACTTGTCCAGCAGCTAAAATAACAATAATAGTACTCATATATGAAATTTATGGCTGCATCTAATGTTCACTCGTTATTTTGGTATTTGAATGAATTTAGCATTGGGTAATCGTTTAATGTTTACACATGTGCAGAAATTGAACACGTGAAATTATAAATGGTAGACTTTCCTAAATTGAATTCTCAACATACTACACAGGGTAATTATATTCCTAATTGACCCAATGACCTTTATATTTGGCACTGTACAGGTTGTCTTAGGCCCAGATGGCAGATTAAATTATGATTATATTATCAATATAGTATTAACTCTTTGGTTAGCTCAAGGTGCTTGTCTATGGCATACACACACACTGACCTGATTTGGCTCATACAATGAAAACTTTATCAAAACTATGTTGTGCAATTAGTAATGTGTGATGTGGCTAAAAATAGTATTGCCAAGAAATATAACGATACAATACAGTAACACGATATTTAAAGTAATTTGAGGCAAATTAGAAAAAACAGGTTTACTGAACTGTCTACTCAAGTATCAATACACCCAATATACATGTATCTACTGTATATCGTATAATAACATCAACCAATCAATCTAGAATATTACATGTACATGTATGTAGAGTACCTTGCATGGCTTTGAATTGAAGTGGAGAAATGTGTTCAAATCCTCTAGGTGCTATATCCCACCATCGACTCGGTCTGGGATTCAAGATTTTTAAAAGTGACTATAATTACTTAATTATACATTTTTGATATATTTTTTTGTTTACATCTACTCACTATACCTTTCTGTGTGTATACATACAATACAACCTCTTCGTGTACATGTACGTACATTTGTGTACATGTAGAACATTACCCCTTCATGTACATGTACGTACATTTGTGTACATGTAACATTACCCCTTCATGAACATGTACGTACATGTGTACATGTAGAACATTACCCCTTCATGAACATGTACATGTAGAACACTACCCTTCCATGTACATGTACACACACATTCATTTGTGAACAAGTACATGTACAATACAACCCTTCCCTGTACATGTACAATACTTAATATACTATAACATTCATTTCCATTCATATACATGTACACATACATGTACATTTGTGTACATGTTGAATATTATGTACATGTACAATACTTAATATACTCATTTCCATTCATATAAATGTACACTGAATTGAATATTATATGTACATGTACAATACTCATTTCCATTCATATACATGTACACTGAATTGAATATTATATGTACATGTACAATACTCATTTCCATTCATGTACATGTACACTGAATTGAATATTATATGTACATGTACAATACTCATTTCCATTCATATACATGTACACTGAATTGAATATTATATGTACATGTACAATACTCATTTCCATTCATATACATGTACACTGAATTGAATATTATATGTACATGTACAATACTCATTTCCATTCATATACATGTACACTGAATTGAATATTATATGTACATGTACAATACTCATTTCCATTCATATACATGTACACTGAATTGAATATTATATGTACATGTACAATACTCATTTCCATTCATATACATGTACATGTACACTGAATTGAATATTATATGTACATGTACAATATTATTTTCATGCACATGTATTTAAAAATGTAGCTTACTTTCTTCTTCTACTTTTTGGTTTCCTGTCTTCTCTCTCTTTATAACTCTCTCTGTCATTATTTCTTTCCCGCTCTCTTGATTTTGAACGAGAACGATAACTAACAAGACAGATAATTATTACGGTAAATCTAATCGTTTCCATAGTAACAAGAAATATTACCTCTTTCTTCTGTCATGTCTGTCCCGAGATCTTCTTCTTGAGCGACGGTCACGTGATCTGCTACGAGATCTAGATCCATGCCTACGTCTATCTCTGGAATCTGAACGACGTCTTCTTCTATGACGAGGGGAGCGTGATCTATCTCTTTTCCGATCTGACTTCTCTTTCTCTTCTCTTTCTTCTTGGGGATATGCTGGCACATCTTCATCTAATCACGTGACCATGTAATAAAATTCAATTATATATACAGTTAATTAAGAGGCATACCTGGTTCGTGTTTGGTTGTTGCTAATGCTAACTGCGTTGGATAATAATAACCATCATTTTCGTCTACTACAGGTTGCTCAGATTTAATCTGGTCCCCATTTTCATCCGCCATTGTTTTTTTCTTCAGCTATATAGCACGTGGAAAACCATGTGATAGAGAAAGGGCGTATCCAAATATCACGTGAATTAAAAGGGCGTAGTTTTACCTTTCTGTTAATGTGCTAAGGGCTGTGATTGAGCAACTTTGTGGAATTACAAGTATCTGAGAAGAAGATCAGGTAAATTGTAATAATGTTATTTTTAGAAATTATTGTTTGATGGTTTGTAAAGCATAAACTGGTTAAGTATTTTGGTGTAGAGGCCTATTTCTAATACAATAATACCACTAATACTTGACCTGTAATGCAACTGTTATTATTGACATTTGCTTCATAACTATGCAGTATATTACAATATATATATAATTTCAACCTTTGAGAAAATAAACATGGATTAATGAACAATCGCAAATTATCATTAATTTTGATATTTTTAGGTCATCTTCCTTCCTACATAGAACACTCCTGGCACTTTGTAGCTTTGTCTAAACTCCACTGCGTCATTTAACATAGCTGTGGTTATTACATATATGCTTTATATATGAATAGCTATGATTGTTTCCATTAATAGATGGGGAAAGGTTCGCTGCAGTTTCGCTTTTTGCTTGGTTCAGATTTCTAAAATTGCGCAATAAAGTCTATTCTGTATGTTGAATAATTCCTGATTTACAGTGTCTGAATGTTCCTTAAATGCTTAACAACATACATATATAATTATATATATTAGTGTTGTTTTAACTAAATTACAAGTCTACTGTAATAATTAAAATTGTTACAAAGTGGTCATTGTATAACTAGAAATTGGCACCCTCAAATGGTCACCCTAAAATTACACTAATATACATAGTAACTATTGTCTTCCATATGCGTTTAATATCATATGTACCTACTTGTATGTGTATTAATACACATTACATGTTATAGTATTGTGTGGTTTTTACTAGTGCAGTGTACTACAGACCACATAGTGATTATGTACATTATCACATCCACATGTTTTTTGTGGATGAATAGTAAAGGAAAAAATATTTATGTTAAGTTACTACAATCAACCCTCATAGGGACAATATAATTCAATTACGATAAACACAACTTCTATTTGTTTGTTAACTTTAAATAGAACCTGCTATCCAAAGTGCAATAACTTCCTGTGGCCAAATAACAAACAGTATTTGATATTCCACACATGTGGTCGTAAATGATAAGTTATTTCTTACTAGCTTCCTATCTACATATCGTATGTTCACTACAGAGTCAAGCATCATTAACTGTACATGTTTTTTGACATGACTATATTAGTTTGTACATAATGTTTACAAATATTATCACCTGACATTAATGAACAGTTCTTCATGAAATGAAATACCTGTTGTACTATAGTAACTGTAGTTAGTGTGATTTGTAATCCATTGAGAGAAAACATGATCATTTGTACATGTAGAGGTGGTTACTATAGTAACTGTAGTTAGTATGATTTGTAATCCATTGAGAGAAAACATGATCATTTATACATGTACATGTAGAGGTGGTTACTATAGTAACTGTAGTTAGTATGATTTGTAATCCATTGAGAGAAAACATGATCATTTATACATGTACATGTAGAGGTGGTTACTATAGTAACTGTAGTTAGTATGATTTGTAATTCATTGAGAGAAAACATGATCATTTATACATGTACATGTAGAGGTGGGTTGGTTTATAATTCTGTACATGTTTATGTGGAATGTTAACAATTTGGTTATACTTGAATTCTGATGGGAGTATAATCAGTAGATGTTGAGATGAACTAGTTAACTATATCTATAACTAAAACCCCTTTTAGTAGGCATTGTACCTTAGTTAACTAAACTATAACTAAATTACAAGTCTATTGCAATAACTATAACTAACTAAAATGAAATTGGCCAACAATGGGCAGGCACAATTAGTTAGTTAACTAAAACTAAAACCCCTTTGGTAAGCCTAACATTATTTTAGTTAATAATTATTAAAGTTTGGTAAAACCAGCCATACTACAACTAAAAGTAGTCAAACTATAACAACATCACTAACAAGAATAATGTGTCATGCCATCCTGTACAGGTTGGTGGAATATTAACTTGGTCAACACTAAAGGTAGTTTATCCACGGTAGTTGTTTCTATTACAGATTTTACTAACATACAAAATGCCTGAAGTGAAACGTCTTAGAGACACGAATGAACAAATGAAGAGGGAATTAGGTGTTGAAAGAGAGAAAGTATCTACATCAGCTAATAGGTGAGTAGACTGACAGTTACATGAGTCAGATAATGGATACTATCAATTTACAACCAGATGGAACAATATATGTAGCATACTGTACTATTATATTACTGATTATGTACATGTATGTATTTATATGAATTCAAATATGTTCAGGTACGAGTATATACACAATGAATATACATGTACATACATGTATGTAGTATGATTATACTATGTATGTACATGTATATACACAATGAATAAACATGTACGTATATGTATGTAGTATGATTGTACTGTGTATGTATGTATTGATACGCGAGTAGGAATTTACATATCTGCAGGTACAACTATGTATATATATATACATAATGAATATACATGTACATGTACATATATGTATGGTAGTATGATTGTACTATGTATGTACATGTATATACACAACGAATAAACATGTACATGTATGTATGGTAGTATGATTGTACTGTGTATGTATGTATTGATACGTGAGTAGGAATTTACATATCTGCAGGTACAACTATGTATATATATATACATAATGAATATACATATACATGTACATATATGTATGGTAGTATGATTGTACTATGTATGTACATGTATATACACAACGAATAAACATTTATGTGTATGTATGGTAGTATGATTGTACTGTGTATGTATTTATACATGGGTAAGAATTCAAATATCTGCAGGTACAACTATATATATGTATACACAATGAATATACATTACATGTACATAGTTATATGTAAACTATGTAGTATGATTATACTATGTATGTACATGTATATACACAACGAATAAACATGTACGTGTATGTATGGTAGTATGATTGTACTGTGTATGTATTTATACATGGGTAAGAATTCAAATATCAACTATATATATGTATACACAATGAATATACATTACGTGTACATAGTTATATGTAAACTATGTAGTATGATTGTACTAGCTTGTAATTATATACCTCTTACAATGTGGAATTCCAAATATTTCACATACTTTGTTTATAAATGCAGACTGGTATATACTAGAGCTGGGCGATATTATCGATAGTTTCACTATCGCGATATTAAATTGTCATCATGATCACGATATTAATTTTTAGCGCTATCGTGATATAACATGTGTTTTTTGAGCATGCACAGCATGTATACCACATGCAGTGCAGCAACATATTTAGGCTTGTGGTTTTGTTATGTCAACAAATAGGAGGGAATTTCTTGCAGAAGATCTAATCTTTAAAACTATGCAGTATATATAGCAGTAATCATTCAAGTTTAAACATAATCAATGTATTTTATCTACAGTTTAAACTTCACACTGAACCATTTTGTAGGGTGTACTTTATATATGAAGCTCTTAGTATATATACATACCGTATAGACCGCACTATTGCGATATATATTAACTATCGTGATAGTATCACAAAATATTGTGATAGTGATAGTAGTACTATCGCCTAGCTCTAGTATATACACAAGTTATATAATTTATAATATATATGTTGTACATAGATCAACATAAATCTAACTAAGTGAGTACATTTATTTCTATCTCACACATTTTTAAATGGTTTGAGTACAAGCTGATGAAGTCCACAAAAAGAGAAACACTCTTCTTCCAAGAAACAGCATGCCGAGAGCAGAACCCTAACCACTGACCTTGTGATCAAGGGACTCAACCAGAACTACTGACCTTTTGATCGAGAGGCTCAAGCTCTAACCACTATGCCACATTGCCTGTCCCAGATTCTTTTTTGTTTTAAGGAGGCAGTGTGGTGTAGTGGTCAAAAGGTCAAACCACTACACCAAACTGCCTCCTATTAATCCAGAACAAGCAGTGTGGCATAGTGGTTAGAACTTGAGCCTCTTGTTCTGGTTCTGCTCTCGGCATGCTGTTTCCTGGAAGGAGAGTGTTCGTCTCACTGTGTAACTTCATTTCTATTATTCGATTACAATAAAATCCTCTTTTAAGTACAGATTCTATGTGTTAATGATATTCATACAATATCAATTAATTTGTCTTTCTTTTAGTTTGATGCAGTATTGTTTCGAAGAACCCGATCCATTGGTCGAAGGAGTTCCAAAACGGGAAAACCCGTTCATAAAGAAATCAGTTTGTACAATATTATAAAAACCACATTCACCTGTTAATTAATTAATTAAATATTAAATTAATAATATAATTCTGTATCGTAGGGTCATCTGCCCTTAAATACATAACTAGAAAATTCTTTTTTTTTTTTCAGTGTTATTATGACAAGTACCAAACTCCAGATAACATAATTATTATAACTGTAGTACTGAGATTTCAATGTTAGTATAATTACGAATTTGTTAATTAGTGGATATAAATATAATGTTTTTTGTACAAGTACATTATGTGTCGTCTTGTTTTCTTGTATTTTACTGACATCATTCGAATTAGGAACTTATAATTAAAATTTAAAATTACGCAAGTTCCTGTCCCATTTTGCTGCTCTGTCTGGTGATTAATGAAGTGTGTTTGTGTGAATGTGTGGTTCAAAGGTTCACAGATTGTAGCCATGATTCCAATTACTTAACACAAAGGGAATGACAATTAAAAGTACACATATTCTCAAGAAACTTACATAATGACATTCTACAAGTGTCATTAAAGTTCATGGACTGAAATCATGATTACAGTTACAACGATTTCATAGCACGGAATATTGGCTAATTAGAAGTCTTGCAGCAATTTCAATTACTCAAGCACACAAAGATCACATTAAAAAGCACAAAGAAAACCTCACATAATTAAAGGTTTTTCAACACATACTCATAGTATTTTGCACAGTACTACATTAAAAGTAATTAAAGCATTTTAAAGACAATTGGAGACTTACATAACACAATTAAAGTTGAATGGAATTAAAGGTTTTTCAATACATTATGCACATGCTCATAATATTTCTTTCCTCCTACTACGTTATCTTCAGCCCAAGAAGCATCCCAAACCATTGCACCTGCAAATGCAGGGTCATCACGTACTAGATTGAACAAGTCTATTAAATCACCAGGAGGTACATATCCATTAGATCCTGTTTGGGCCAGTAAACCAATGTACAATTTTGGACCAGCTGGCTTCAATGTGTTTGTCCAATTAGACCATTTATACCAAGTCTTGTTAAATGATTGGGATGGGTAATTACAGTAGTTATTATAAAACTGAATGCTTAAAAAGCTAAAGTAACTCCCAGCATCTCCTAATGCTGTGTCTTGCGTTGGTCCCAGGTAAGCATCTGGATATGGGCATTGTGGTGCACCAGAAATGAAGTACTGTTTCTTGCTATCAGCCATCATCAATGAATGTAGAGTCCTTACAAAAGATGCATAACCAGTTGATGATCCACCTTCTATATCAAGATCTACTCCATCAAGTATGACTTCATTAAATGGTCGAGGTATACTTGGCTTCTGTCCACCAAGTAGTAAATCCCAGATAGTATGAGCAAAACTACTTGCTTGTGTGTCACTACTGAAGTAGTAAGATCCACTTGATCCACCTAAGGACATCAGGATCTTCTTTCCCATTGATTGACATTTATTGACATGGGAAGCAACTTCAGGACAGTGTAAAAGACTTGAATAGCTGCTGTTATATTGAGTTTCACAATGAAATGACAAATTTATTCCGGGCAATTTATCTTTATTGTTTGAATCAAAGAAGATGTTTAAGAATGAGAGAATAATAAACTTGTAGCTTTCAGAGCACACTACATCGAGTGGTTTTTCATATCCTGGTTTCTGGTAGGTACTAGCAGCGCTATTCTGACCCCAATACACAACAATATTGGGATCACTCTTCACTACTTGAGGTTTATCATCAACTATAGCCACAATCACTGTGGCACACAATAGCAAGATGTATACTACAGACGGGATCTGCATAATTCAGTCTTTGTCATCGGTAATTGTATATTATAATAATTATGATTATATATATATACTTGCTGTTTACATAACCTGTCATACTTATACCCATATTTGTACATCTTGTTATATCTATAGTAGTCACAACTCTAGATTACTAGCTGATACATGCATTCTTAATACATATATATGTACATACATACATATATACACATACATACATATGTATGTTATATGTATGTATGTATGTGTACATGTATGTGTATGTATAATGTATGTATAATGTATGTATATATGTATGTGTGTACGTATGTATGTATGTATGTATGTATGTATGTATGTATGTATGTATGTATGTATGTATGTATGTATGTATGCATGTTGTATGTATGTTTGCATGTATGTATGTATGTATGTATGTATGTATGTATGTATGTATGTATGTATGTATGTATGTATGTATGCATGTTGTATGTATGTTTGCATGTATGTATGTATGTATGTATGTATGTACTGTATGTATGTATGTATGTATGTATGTTTGCATGTATGTATGTTTGCATGTATGTATGTATGCTTGCAGTTTTGCATTTTGTCTTCCAGTAAATGTATTATTAATCAATCATTTGACTATTGTCATTGCTCAAGTATGTGTGCAGTTAAAAAATTCCCAAGTACACAAAATTATTTCAGCATTGAAAATAAAAGAATAGCATTACAAAAATTTGACAACTTAACGCAGGTAAGATTACAAATTCCACAAACTGTTGCGTAATACTATATTAAGATTTAGTAAAGTAATTAAAGCATTTTAAAGACAATTGGAGACTTACATAACACAATTAAAGTTGAATGGAGTTAAAGGTTTTTCAATACATTATGCACATACTCATAATATTTCTTTCCTCCTACTACGTTATCTTCAGCCCAAGAAGCATCCCAAACCATTGCACCTGCAAATGCAGGCTCATCATGTACTACATTGAACACGTGTTTTAAATCACCAGGAGGTACGTATCCATTAGATCCTGTTTGGGCCTGTAAACCAATGTACAATTTCGGACCAGCTGGCTTCAAAGTGTT
This sequence comes from Petrosia ficiformis, assembly GCA_947044365.1. Classification (NCBI taxonomy): domain Eukaryota; kingdom Metazoa; phylum Porifera; class Demospongiae; order Haplosclerida; family Petrosiidae; genus Petrosia; species Petrosia ficiformis. Next base: position 748,734 of record OX345643.1, read on the forward strand.
TGTCCAATTAGACCATTTGTACCACATCTGTAGAAAAGAATTAGATGGATAGCTGCAGGTACTGTTATAAAACCGAATGCTCAATGGATGGCTGCAGGTACTGTTATAAAACCGAATGCTCAATGGATGGCTGCAGGTACTGTTATAAAACCGAATGCTCAATGGATGGCTGCAGGTACTGTTATAAAACCGAATGCTCAATGGATAGCTGCAGGTACTGTTATAAAACCGAATGCTCAATGGATGGCTGCAGGTACTGTTATAAAACCGAATGCTCAATGGATGGCTGCAGGTACTGTTATAAAACCGAATGCTCAATGGATGGCTGCAGGTACTGTTATAAAACCGAATGCTCAATGGATGGCTGCAGGTACTGTTATAAAACCGAATGCTCAATGGATAGCTGCAGGTACTGTTATAAAACCGAATGCTCAATGGATGGCTGCAGGTACTGTTATAAAACCGAATGCTCAATGGATAGCTGCAGGTACTGTTATAAAACCGAATGCTCAAGAAGTTAAAGTAAGACCAAGCATCTCCTAATGCTGTTCCATCACCTGGTCCCAGGAATTTATCTGGAAAAGAACAATGAGGTGCGCCAGAAATGTAGTATTTTCGCCCCTTGCTACCAGTATCTGCCATCAATAATGAATGCAGGGCAGGGTCTTGACAAAGAATGCATAACCAGTTGCTGTTCCACTTTCTATATCAAGATCTACACCATCAAGTATGACATCATCAAATGGTCGAGGTATACTTGGCTTCTGTCCACCAAGTAGTAAATCCCAGATAGTATGAGCAAACTTAATTGCTTGTGTGTCATTTGTGAGATAGTAAGACCCAGGTGCACCATGGCCACCTAAGGACATCAGCACTTTCTTTCCCATTGACTGGCATTTTCTAACTTGGGAGGTGAGTTCACTGCAGTGAGGAATATCGGGATAACTGTAATTATATTGTTTTTGACAATGAAAAGACAAATTTATACCTGGCAGCTTATACCAATTGTTAAAATCAAAGAATTTGTTCAGGAATGAGATAATAATAAACTCAGCATAGTTTTCAGAACACACTGTATCAATTACCCAACAAAACAATACCAGTGCTCTGTCTCAGGTAGTTAGACACATTCCTCTGCAAGAGTACTGTATCATGTCGTAAACCCCACCCACTTCTGTTGTCATAGTAACAAAATATGAACAAACCTTTTGAAAAGAAAGGAGAAGGGGTCCATCAGCCAGTACTTCTCAAGACTGAGCCATCTGCTCCACCACCATCCCGGATACATGTGCACAAACCTAGTAAAAACACTGAAGGAAGAGTGATTAGATTTAAGTGTGCTCTGAGTAACACCATCTTGGATGTGCTGAGAAGCCGAGGTTGGCAGGATGTGAAAGAGGAGGGTGATTGGGATTTTTACTGGTGTGATGTAGCATGGATGAGAGAACATTTTGATCATTGTTATATGGAAGAGCATCAGCGTGTCAACCATTTTAGAAATCATTATGAACTCACACGTAAAAACCTAATGGCAAAGAATTTAAAACGGCTGAAAAAATCCATCGAAAAGGAATCGAAGGTAGAAGCTGCAAAATGCGATTTCTTTCCTACAACATTTGAGCTACCCAGTGAGTATCATATTTTTGTAGAGGAATTTAAGAAGAGACCAGGTACTATTTGGATCATGAAACCTGCAGGAAAGGCGCAAGGTAAGGGAATTTTCCTTTTTCGCAAACTCAAAGATATCACAGACTGGAAGAAAGAAAATTACTTCCATCGCGATGAAGATAAAGAGATTAAAGAACCTCCTGAAACCTATGTAGTGCAGCGTTACATTGATAATCCTTATTTGATAGGGGGGAAGAAGTTCGACATACGAGTTTACTTATTAGTAACATCATACTCACATCTCAAGGTTTGGTTATATCGAAGTGGTTTCGCTCGTTTTTCCAACACACGTTATACTTTAGATTCAATATCTGATACTTTTGTTCATTTAACTAACGTTGCTGTGCAGAAAACAGCTCCTGATTACGATCCTGAGAAAGGTTGCAAATGGTCGCTGCAAGAGTTGAGGATGTATATGACGGCAAGGCATGGTCAGGAAATTGTTAAGCAATTATTTCGTCAGATGGATGATATATTTATAAAGAGTTTGCAAAGTGTACAAAAGATTATTATCAATGATAAACACTGTTTTGAACTGTATGGATTTGATTTAATGATAGATAATCATCTCAAGCCATGGATTATTGAGGTCAATGCTTCTCCAAGTCTGACTGCAAGTAGCCCAACAGATTACGATCTCAAATTTGGACTACTAGAAGATGTGCTCCATGTCATTGATCTTGAGGGTCGGCTTACAGGAGAGGAAAAGAGAATTGGTGGTTTTGACCTTTTATGGAATGATGGACCTGTTTCAGCTGATGAAATAGCGCTGTATTGTGGACAACCTGTCTCTTACTCTGCTAACAGTTATTTAGGATGTTATAATGATCGTGAAGAACACTTAAAACATTTATTTAAACTGTCACCATTAGATAAAGATTTTATACTTTAATTAAAATGAAAGTGTTTCTTTTGCAATATAGCACTATATATGATATATGATGATAGCTAGAAATATAGGTGGAGCTCAAGTAGCCACGTGTTACTTACTATGATACTGTACAGAGTACTCCAGAAAACTACATTCCAAATCTTGGGGTGTAGTTGGGGTTATGTTAATCTTCAAAAACAATCCTGTTTCCTTCCTTTGTTAACAAAAAGGAATATATTTGATTATGCTAATGAGGAAACAGTATTTGCTCTCTCATCTGGACAAGGTAAATCAGGTAAGACATACATAACGATATTCATTATTTAGAATAGTGCCTTACACAGGAGTGGCAGTGGTAAGGGTGTCTGGACCAAAAGCTTCGGAGGTATCGTTAGCTACAGATGGTTTTGAGATCAACTGCAGAGACAGTACAAATGAATTGATGTTTATTTCCAGCTGATTAGAGGGGCCCGTGCAATGTATGACCACTCTAGGGGCCCTTGGGATGTATGACCACTCACTCTAGGGGCCCTTGGGATATATGACGACTCCTCTAGGGGCCCTTGGAACATATGACCACTCTAGGCGCCCTTGCCATTTGGTAAACTTCTCGTACTGTCTTCGCAGTTGGTCCATGTATTTCCCTTGATCCTGGTTTGTAATAGTAGTCATTTCCTATGCATAGGCAATACGACAAATTGGACAATTTAAAAGTCTGCCTGTACCTCGTTTAGCAACATTGAGAAAACTCGTAAATTACAAATCTGGAGAAACCATCGATCGTGGACTGGTACTGTGGTTTCCAGGTAAGCAGTCACAAGAAGAATAGTGGAATGATCTTACTGTGTTATATTAACAGGTCCCACTAGCTTCACAGGAGAGGACAGTGTAGAGTTTCACATCCATGGAGGTACTGCTGTAGTACTGGCACTTTTAAACACTCTGAGTCAGCTGCCGGGATTCAGGCACGCAGAGCCCGGAGACTTCACAAAAAGGTATAAAAAGTTGGGGTTACATTTGAAATCATTATAAGGTTTGTGGTATATTAGGGCGTTTGCGAATGGAAAACTTGATTTAACAGAAGTAGAAGGATTAGCCGATCTCATACATGCAGAAACAGAGGCACAAAGAAAGCAAGCTCTCAGACAAATGGAGGTAATCCAATTAGCCAAGTATCTATATTATTAATGATAGTAATTGTTTTGGACAGGGAGATCTTAGCAAACTGTATAACGTGTGGAGTTCAGAGTTGCTACAGGTTTGTGTATTTCTAGTCATTATATTTTCATGTAAAAGTGATGCAGAAGTTGAGTATACATTATAAATACATCATACATGTACCTCACTATATCACGAGGGTGGAGCTGTGTTTTTGATAAGCTCATATGGCACACCATTGGCCCAAAGAGCTTATTTGGCACTGCATGGTTCTCTCTTTGGGCCAGTGGTGCAGTTAGTTATGATTATATTCTCATTAACTCTTTGGTAATTGGCTCAAGATTTATTCCCAATGGCACACACACTAACCATTTTTGAGCCAATTTGGCCCATGCTATCAAAAACTCTGGGGTGGAGTCAATAATGGTTGATAATGCACTAGCCAAAGGCGAGTTGCATATGTAGACAAACCATTACTGCCCCTCCCACAATAACTAATCAGATTTTTTGCATGTCTTATTTACAGATGTAATTACTTGGTGCTATGTTTCAATTTTTAATCACGTGACCACTTTTCTGCGATTTGATTGGCTATAATGAAGCAGAAGATAGTAATGTTTCCATTATGTTTTTCTTTCAGAGTGTAGCTCATGTAGAGGCTATGATAGATTTTGGGGAGGAGGAGAACATTGAAGATGATGTTATACCAAAAGGTGATAGCTGTCCATGATATCTTTACTGAAGTTGTCTGTTCATTTCTCATGTTTTCAGTTGTACAGAAAATTCAAAAGCTTTTGTATGAAATAAGATATCATCTTCAAGATGGAAGAAGGGGAGAAAGACTTCGTACTGGTATTCATGTGGCTATCATTGGAGCGCCAAATGTTGGCAAAAGCAGCTTGTTAAATATACTATGTAATGATAACATGTTACTATTTTTAGTAACGTGTTCAGTTTAGTTAAATGCATAGGTCAACGACCAGCAGCTATAGTATCTAAATATGCAGGAACTACAAGAGATGTTGTAGAATCGTCTTTGGATATTTCTGGATATCCCGTGATACTAAGGTATTAAAAAGATGGCGTATATAATATTATAATAGTTATGGTGTTTATTGTTAGTGATACAGCTGGCCTGAGACTAGTGGATGATCCTATTGAAGAAGAAGGAATACGAAGGGCTCTTCAAAGGTACATAGGTAGGCATGTATGGACCAATGTTATACTTTTCGATAATACTATGTCTAATGGTTAGTTTAGTGAGAATAGTGGAATTTTAAAATTTTCTTTATACCATATTTCGCTGGTTATAAAGTTGGAGTTACAGGAATGATTTTTCATTCTTTTTTGGGGGATGTGACATAATATTATGCCGATCTTTTCCAGAGCTGAGCAAGCAGATTTGAAAATACTCATGGCTGATTGTTGTACACTACAAGAGAAGCTAATCTCATCTGAGTTTTTTAGTAAATCTCTTCCAGAATTTGCAAGAGTGGTGTTGAACAACACCCACACTTTGAGGTACGTATTGTATGTATGTATGTATGTATGTATGTATGTATGTATGTATCTATCTTTGTTGAATCCACAGTCCATTTATCTCATGGTTATTTCTGTTATTTGTAGTGATGACTGGATCAAAAGAACAATCAGTGGACAAGACACTATTGTAGTCATGAACAAATTAGATCTGATTGATACTTCATTAAAATGCTTTAAATCAATACAGGTGAGTTATGTGTTATACTCACACAATCATCTTGATTACTTGGTTGTCGGTGAAACATAAATGCATTTGATGTGACCAAGTGACACACTACATTAGCCTTATGCCTTATGGTATATAGAGGTATTTGATAGTGTTAATTATAACTAAAACCCTTTTGTTTAGGTCAATCATACAGAACCTGACTTTATTAAGTTTACATACTATGATGGGACCTACACTTTAATTATAAGCTGATAGTCAACTGTACTTCTAAGTAGTACTATAGTACTACTTTGTACTGTAATCATAGTAATGTGTAAATTCCCTTTAATTTGTATGTGATAACTCACAAAGTACACTGTAGTCAATGGAAGTACAGTGATAGTATGTAAACTTAATAATGTCAGGTACTGTATATCATTAAACAGTGTGCCCCTGTAAGCATATAGTGTGTGTATAATGTATTGTAATTATACCACTTATCTCCAGGAATCCATGCAGTTTAATGTAGAACAGCATCTGCTAAACTATTCTTATAGTAGGTATTTTATCTCTATTACCTGTGTACTACATAATCCAGGAATCTCCTGTTAACTGGATATCTTGTAAAACACAACAAGGAGTTGATTCATTCTTGGATGTCCTGAAGCAATACCTTGAAAACCTGTAAGAAAAAAAAATTGAAAAAATTGATCTCATCTATAGTGTGTATACATTTATACAAACACTTATCTTTTTGTTCATAGAGGTGGCAATCCATTGGCTGGTAGTCCAACCCTCACCCAAGCAAGACACAGACATCATCTTCAACAATGTGTACAATGTCTTGAGAGTTTCATAAGTACATGTAAATTAAAATGGATATCATAATTAATTCTACACATACTCAACATTTTTAGATGGTTGTTCTGATGAAACTGGTTTAGTAGTGGCAGCTGAAGAATTGAGAATGGCTCTTCGACAGTTGGGTAGAATTACAGGAAAAGTTGGAGTAGAGGAAATTTTGGACGTAATATTTCGTGACTTTTGTATTGGAAAATAGTGTGTATTATGTAACACTACATAATTATATGTTGTATTTCAAATCTATTCATCCTGCATAGTAATATTATATACATTAGAATTTAGCTATGTAAGGTGACATTAGCGAAGCTATAGGTATATCTAACGAATGATTACAGCAAGCGAAACTATGACGAATGATTACAGCAACTTACAGAGTCAATGACAGCTTTATTAATAATCTTGATACTGTTGAGAACTTCTAACCGCACTGTGATTAGTCAGGAACAACTTGTGAAAGGCTGTTGAATGTCTTTGCCTTCTTGGTAACGAATATACTCTTACATATAGGCTATCAATATTGAGTAGGCTGAATGATGTACAAACATTGTGTAACGACCAACACCACAGGTCTTGATTTATTTATGATTTATGATTTATGATCATAGTTTTGTTAGAAATGAATTTTTATAAATGATTAATGTATAAACCAGATGGGTATTTAATACATGAACATGGACATATACAACGAATAAAAATTCTCGGAAATAAATATGATAGAGAAAACAAAAATGAACGTTTTTACTGCCACACCTAAAAGAGATTTATATTTTATGGTGCAAAGTAAGAGAATGGGTCTTTGTGATCTTACCTTGATAGTACTGTCAACAGAACCTGAAAATAATCGTCCTCTTGACATAGCTAAACATGTGACACTGCTTTCGTGACGAATCAAAGTCTGAGCACATGTCATGTGTTCAATATTCCATATCTAGAATTAGTGTATAAACTATAATTTATAATCTTGTATTGCATTTTGTATGCTTTAATCATACATGCATGATGTATTTTTCATCCCGATTTCAAAATCCAATTTCTGAGACTCGTACTGTCTCAGTTTCTGATTTGTATGTAATTGTGATTTAAAAAATCCCAATTCCTAAACTAGCTCCAAACCCATACCACATGATGCATTTCTTCATCTCAATTCCAAACATAGGGTCTCGAGACCCATACTGTCTGGTTTCTGACTTATCTGCCATTTTGAGATTAAAAATCCCTGATTTCATAATCAGCCTGAAATCCATACCATATGATGTCAGAAGCAGCATTATTCATTGTCAAAACTTTGCGTTAATGCTGATAAATGCAGCACAGCAAACAAAACACAAGATAGTTATAAACCTATCTCTCAATCCAAATTGTTTGTAACTAAACATTTTAAAACATTTCACATTTACTACAAAATTGTACGTACAGACTTACTCTTAGTGTTTTGTCATAAGAAGCGCTGAATAATTTAGTTTGTCCAGGAGTCTCCAAAGCTTGTAATGCATACACTATTCCATAATGACCTACAATATAAGATTATAGATGGTATTAAACGTGTGACTTCTCTGTCTGTCTTCATTTTACAGTTTTTTACCTGCTAGTTCTCCAACGGATTCTAATGTTTGAATATCCCAAACCTAAAGAGTGGTAGAATTATACGTGTATACTCACTGATCTATCCATCTCTCTGTCTGTCCATCATCCATCAATCTATCCATCCATAATCTGTCTGTCCATCAGTCCATCCATCCACTCACCTGCTGTATCAATCTACTACATGTATATATTTATCCAGACTCACATTAATCTTATTTTCATAAGTTCCACAGACAATGTAGTCACCAGTAACTAAGAGAGAGTAGACACTACCTCCAACACAATCCAGTACTCTTATACACTCTAAACTCTCCAGATCCCATACCTACATGTATAGTGAAGAGAGAGAGAGAGGAGGGAGTGAGGATGTGAGGAAGAGAGAGAGAGAGAGAGAGAGAGAGAGAGAGAGAGAGAGAGAGAGAGGAAGTGAGGATGTAAGTGAGAAAATGGGTGAGGATGTGAAGATGGGAGGATGTGAGGGAGGAAATGGGTAAGGATGTGAGGGAGAAAGGAGGGAATGAGGGTGAGGATGTGAGGGAAAAGAGAGGGTGAGGGGAGGAAGAAACGATGATAGTAGAGTTACCTTGATAGCTTGATATGATCCCGAATATAGGAATTTATCAGACAATACTAAAGCCCTAACCCAATGATTCTGTGCCGGTAGTTCCTTGATCATTGTATTACTGTTTGTATCCCACACCTACAAATGTACATGTACATGTATTATAAAATACATTAATGAACTAATATGAGAATTATATGTAAAATATACTTTGATACTCTTCAGTGATCCACTGTATAGTCTGTTGTTGATAATATCGACTGTTAGTGTACATACAGGATTCTCGTGTGCTGCTAATGTACTCACTACCTCAAATGTCTCTACATCCCATTTTAGTATAGTTTGATCAGCTGATCCACTGTACATATACTTGTCACTGAAGAGAGATGTATGTATGTACATGTATGTATGTGTGTATGTGTGTATGTGTGTATGTATGTATGTATGCGTGTATGTATGTGTGTATGTATGTATGTGTGTATGTATGTATGTGTGTATGTATGTATGTATGTATGTATGCGTGTATGTATGTGTGTATGTATGTATGTATGTATGTATGTATGTATGTATGTATGTATGTGTGTATGTGTGTATGTGTGTATGTATGTATGTATGCGTGTATGTATGTGTGTATGTATGTATGTGTGTATGTATGTATGTATGTATGTATGTATGCAAGACATAGTGCATTACTTGAAGGGACAAAGAGTTAAAATGAGGCCATCATGTCCAGTTAATGTCTTAACACATTTGAATCCAATACCAGCATCCCATACCTAAGAAAGGATTATGTACATGTACACACATAATTATACAGGTACACATATATAATTGTGTGCTGTATAAGTGTACACACATCTATACATTCACCTGCACCGTATTAGACTCTAACGCTCAAGACATGTACATGTACACACATATATATATATACATGTACATAGCATTAATGTATATGTACATTGTACATAGACATATACATGTATGTACATTCAGATTGTACTGTACTGACTCTATATCACTCAGAGGTGTATGTTGACTCACTTTAATTGTATTATCTGAGGAGCCACTGAATAGCAAGTTTCCAATAACACACAATGCCCATACTGGGCCCTGTTAATAAAAATTGAATTTATAATGAATTTAGTAGAAATGAGGTTGCTGCTAACTACAACAGAAACAGTTTGGTATCCAGGAAGAGTAATCTGCCTAGATAACAAACTAGTTGGTTTAATAAATCACTCTTATTAGATACAAACGTTACTATATATTACACACAGGATCTTTTCATCAGATGTACTTACACTGTGACCTACAAATGTTCCTTTACATTTGTAAATATGTTGTAAATCCATAGCTACAAGGAAATGACAAGATCATTTGTATAACTTTATAAATACATATAAATTACTGAATCCACAGGAACAAACACTTTGTATTAATAACTTACTTCCTGCTACTCCTAACTGAACTTGAACATGTTGTAATTCGTTCTATAAATAGAAATTAAATATTTGAGTACCCTCTCAACTTTGTAGTTTGTACAAAAGTGTGGAAATATTAAGCCAACTCAACTGCCAGGCATTTTGACCTATTTTCATCACTTTTGTCCAGCTCCCATATACAATGTATAAGATGTTTATATTGGACAATGTCCTGCATGACTGGCTGTTTCCACACCACTGCACAAAGATCCACTTACCATCACAAAGTCCACACCATGACGAGCATCATTAACATCCTTTTGTAGCTTCATCTGTCTATCATCAAGTTGTCCTGTGAGGTGAAGAAGAGTGATGATGAGACGAGAAAAAGATGAGAAAGAGTATAAACATTTAGGAGGGAAGGAATGTTCTTACCAATTTTTCCAACAGATGATTTCTCCAGGTATTCTACTTTCTCAGAGAGACTAGCTAACATTGACCTTAAGAATGTAATCTCTTCATCTTTATGTCTCAATTCAGATTGTAACAGAGCAATGTTCTCATCTGTTCTGGTAAGATACCCCTATGAACAGACACAAAACGGATGGTCAGATAGAAAGAGAGACTAAGATAGATAGACACACGAATTCAACAGACGAATGAACGATATACGAATTTTATAAATGTAATGACTTTTATAATGATAGAGGCATAATGTATATAACCAATAGTATTTTTATACATAATTATGGTATTACTAGCTAAATGGATAATACCTTTAGGGGCCAACTACATGTATTACTAATTTTAGTGAATATAACATTTATACTCATTTGAATAAAATTAGCACCACCAAATTGAGTGTGTCTACATTTCTATGTGTACACAACTACATGTACATGTAGTACAGTCCCTTAAATAGTGACAGTCCCTCAAATAGATAAATACACGTAGGATATTGGTAGTTACATATATCATTATCCAACGACTAATCTACCTTTAATCCTTCAAATTTACATTGTTCTAAATGTGCTACTAATTCCTCTCTTGTACCTTCAAATGTACAACTATAGAAAAAAGGAATAATAATAATATAGTATAATACATACGAGAAATATAATATCAAATTGTGTACAATGATTACTGGAGTATTACATAGAGACAAAATATACATGTATTACAACTAGCATACTTGAATCGATGATGTGGACATCTGACATGTTGACATGTTTTCAGATGTTCGGGTAAATACTAAATGAAGAGAGGATAGACATATTGTAACATATTGTAATGGAATAGTATATTACCTTCTTTATAACTGGAGGACACAAGGAACTATTGGGACACTTGACAGGTGCATATTCACACTCATTCTCATGTTCACTATAAAGTAACAGAGTCATGAGTCATGATGAGTCATACAGTCATGTATAGTATAGTCAATGACTCACTATGACTCAATGTGCTGAGTCATAATGAGTCATGTACAGTATAGTCATTGTGACTCATATGTGACTTGTATGTGACTCATATGTGAATCATATATGACTCATGTGACTCATACATTTGTATGTGACTTATGTGACTCATATGTGACTCATATGTGACTCATATGCAACTCATATGTGATTCGTGTATTACTCACTATCTACAGCCTAGTTTAATTATCAGAGAACAACCTGAAACAAGATATGATATGAAACATGAACACATGGTATCAGATATACATTACCTGAAGGATCAATCTCATAAGCTCCAGATCCATCTTGTGCAGGCTTACAACCATATCGACAGTGGATCATTAATTCACCTACTTGTTCAGCAACCTGGAACAATGTATATATCACATGATACAATAGTGGTACAGTAGAATAGAGAGTCTATCATGTGATACAATAGAGAATAAGCAATCAATAGAGATATATATCACATGATACAATAGTGGTACAGTAGAATAGAGAGTCTATCATGTGATACAATAGAGAATAAGCAATCAATAGAGATATATATCACATGATACAATAGTGGTACAGTAGAATAGAGAGTCTATCATGTGATACAATAGAGAATAAGCAATCAATAGAGATATATATCACATGATACAATAGTGGTACAGTAGAATAGAGAGTCTATCATGTGATACAATAGAGAATAAGCAATCAATAGAGATATATATCACATGATACAATAGTGGTACAGTAGAATAGAGAGTCTATCATGTGATACAATAGAGAATAAGCAATCAATAGAGATATATATCACATGATACAATAGTGGTACAGTAGAATAGAGAGTCTATCATGTGATACAATAGAGAATAAGCAATCAATAGAGATATATATCACATGATACAATAGTGGTACAGTAGAATAGAGAGTCTATCATGTGATACAATAGAGAATAAGCAATCAATAGAGATATATATCACATGATACAATAGTGGTACAGTAGAATAGAGAGTCCGTATCATGTGATACAATAGAGAATAAGCAATCAATAGAGATACATGTACATGTATATATCACATGATACAATAGTGGTACAGTAGAATAGAGAGTCCGTATCATGTGATACAATAGAGATTCTAGAGAATAAACAATCAATAGAGATATATATCACATGATACAATAGTGGTACAGTAGAATAGAGTCCTGATACAAATGTGTTAGAATAAGATACCTACAAAGATACACATATATTCACTATAGTAATATCAGTCTTGTAGCTAATTCAGGATTCAGGAAAGTTGCTTCACAAGACTCATAATGAAATACATGTATATTGGATTCAATTAATTAACTCACTGCTAAATTCCTAACAACCATTGATAACACCATTCCATCAATGGGACACAATTCTAAAGAAACACAAAACAAATAATAAACAAGAGAAAGATATATATAAAGATACAATTATGTAGAAATAAGGTCATAACTATTAGCAGGTATATTACAAGTAAGGACATCAATTGTACCTTCCATAGTTTATTGAAGAGTCAGAATGTGTAATAGCTAGAGTATATATACAATGTTCTGGTTGGCACTGGTGGGGAATAACCACCACTCAGCATGAATTAATCACCTCCCAGATAATATAGCTACTGAGAAAGAATTAAGCATATACCAAAATGTAGAATCTAACCACCACGCTAATATCCTGGGCAGAACACTGTATATCACTCTGGTTTCTCTAAGATACATGTACATGTATATATGATTATTGTTCTGTACTAACCTTCTCTACCTGACCTTAGGCATGGAGAACAAAACGTATGCTGCAGATATTTACATGTAATATACATGTACATGTACATGAGGAGGTGAGAGTGAGGAGGGAGGAGAGAGAGAGGGGAGGCAAGGAGGGAGAGAGAAAGGTAAATATATACATAGAGAGAGAAGGTACATGTAGTGTGGGAAACTTACTCCACAAGTAGCAATAAAAGGATCACGAAATACTCCATTACATAATGGACACAGGAGTCGTTCACTCTTATTATTCTCTGATATTACAATGATTTCCTGAAAATGAGAAATGAATGATTGTATGAAAAGTAAAAAAATTGAAGAGGGAAAATTAACTGATGAATGTCATGAAGACCAAGAATGAGACATTACATAAATGAAGATGTGTGAAATGAATTTGTCATTTGATAAACGTAGATGGCAAAGCATATGCCAAGGTGTAAGTAGTACGTACATATATAACAGATGGATGTGGTTATTGTGGTATAGGAAGGTATAACACAATGTATGCGTATTAAATGCTTGCATGTAAATATTCATAGAAAGCAGAATAAAGTAATTACATGTACATGTAGGTAGCTAGCGATTGATTTTCCTTGATTCTATTTTATTGACTTCTGGCACAAGATGGCAGGTTGAAGTGAGTTTTATGAGTGGAGGTTTATATAATCATGGATACTAACTAATACGTACAGTAAAATTTCTGATAAAGGACACTCTGAATTTACAACACCTCCACACTATGAACACTTATCTGTGTCCTAATACAATACATTGTGTAGCAATCAACCTCTAAATAATGGACACTTCCATTTAAAGGTCACTTCCACCAGAGGTGACCCTTTGTACTGTACCTTGAAATCTTCTTCCGGAGTACTATGACTAGCTGCAGGTGATAATAGTGAGCGCCCAGACGGAATAGATCCTAGACGAAACAGAGACCCAGAGTAATTAGTAGGGGTCTAATGTGAAAATGAAGTATAAGTATTATCATAATCATTCTTAAGTGTACATACTGATGAACTCTCTCGGTCTATACTAGGAACAGAAATATCAGAAGTGATTGAATACCTAGCTCTGGAATTGAATCCATCTAGAAATGAATATATATATTATATATCGTATATGTACACTGTATATGTAATTATGTATGTACATATGTATGTATATGTAATTATGTATGTATGTATGTATGTATTTATGTATGTATGTATGTAACTATGTATGCATGTATGTATATATGTATGTATGTATATATGTATTGTATTTATGTATGTACATGTATGTATGTAAGTATGTACATGTGTATGTATATATGTATGTATGTATATGCATGTATGTTACAGTATGTATGTATGTATATGTAACTATGTATATATATATGTATGTATGTATGTATGTATGTATGTATGTATGTATATATATATGTATGTACGTATATATGATGTATGTATGTATATACATGTATATACTGAGTCTGTGTGTGCATAATGTATTATGTATTAAAGTTCTATACAAGGATTACCATTTGAGAAAGAACTACTTCGCATACGTCGGTCTGTTAGTGGAGATTCTGTTGTCATGGCAACACCTGCACTCTGAGAAACCAGAAAACAAATACGAAACTCTATTCAAATTGTTCAACAATCAACATTAATAACATTACCAATGAATTGATATTGAGAGTATAAGTTCTGTGAGAATCATTCTCCCTCTTTTGTCTGGAGTCTCTTAAATTCATCATATTATAAAGTTGCTTGGAGAAGTCTACTGCAAGTCATGTTAAAATTATCTTTCCAGTTTCCACACGCCGGCCGAGCCCTCTGAAATCACGTGACTAGGCAAGCACGTGATGACTTCATTTTAGACAGCGTGACAATTTCAGAAGAGACGCAGGCGATCTTTCTTTTCTCTACAGTAGTGGAGACCTTCTTGCAGGTTTAAGATATCATCTCTTCTTTGGGAAGTATTAGAAGACACCATTACGTGATTTCAATAAGACTGAAAGTACTACACGACTGATATTACCCCCCCTATCGAGAAGATTTAGTGTGACACGCCCTACGATTGAAGTGTTGACTTTTAAAGATAGCAAGATTGTCTACAATTTTGTAAACTTCTTCATTGCTCCTTTGTTTCTTGTACATACAAGTAATTGACAAGATTTACTTGTCAACAGAAGAGTAACATACACATTATTAAGAGGGTAATAACAGAAACTAGTTTCTATTGAGTTTGAGGAACACAGCAAGGGTTGAGAAGAGTAAATTAGAACTATAATGTCGTCAAAAATTGATCTCCCTTTGAATGAATTAGTTCGTTCAGGTAGATCCAGAGGTGGTCGTGGAAGAGGCAAGGGGGCAAATAAAAGAGGTGGAGGAACCCGGGGACAAGGAAAATTTAAGAAAGACTTTGGAGCAACTCGTGGAAGGGGAGGGAAATTTCGTGGACAAGGGAAAGGTATTGGTCGAGGTTCTGTCAAGTCACGACTAACTACAGAGAAACCAAAGGCATTTCAAAATGGTGGAGTGAATGATGAACAAGTATCTAAAGTGTCTGATCTTCGTGATTTGTTAGCTTCTAAAAACAAATCTACTGTGATGGATTTGCGAGCCAAACTACCTCCGAAACCTGAATCTTCACAGACTGAGAAACCAAACACTCGAAACAATCCTGGACTCAAAACCAAGAATAAACCTTTATACATCTCATCTACTACTTTCTCTCGTTCAGCTAGTACTACACATTCTAGACCTCAGGCTTCATCAAGTGGAACCAGTTCTCGTTCTAAAGAGTCCTTCTCTTCCAGGAATTTCAGAGAGGCTGAACGCCGTCCACAATCTTTGTCTCGTTTGCCGACGACAGCTGAAGCAAAGAAGATCACAGTGACTGTACAAGGATTGAGCAAGACCACAAGCCAGGTAAGAAGACTGACGAATGATGATTCTCCAGGCATGATTTCCTGTTTATCCATCATCGTTACATTTTCCTATCGTTTCTTACATAGTATAATGTTAAAGATATTCGACACTTAGACCCTCAAGAGTGCCTACCATGTATTTGTAACGATCAAATTTATTATATTGCGCAACGCTAGAGTGCCTTTAGTAAAATACAGACGAATTGTGAGGTGAACAATGACAGAAGAGTTAATTCAGTGTATGTTTAAATAATATTGTTTGTTTTCACATTGGTCTTGTGTGTGTGTACACATGTATGTGTGCTGTCTCCCTTTCTGTCTGTGCCGTGTGTGTGTGTGTGTGTGTACACATTTAAGTGTGCTATCTACCGTGTGTGTGTACACATTTAGGTGTGCTGTCTGTATTGTGTGTGTGTGTGTGTCATTGAATGTTTCTCGATTGCTTGGGCTAATCATTGCATGACACTAACAACTCGAATCTGACTACAACAACAGAATAAAGAACTATAGACAATTGTGAATTTAGTGCTGACCATTAGAAGTGTGTTAGAAGAATGTCGGTATCTATACTTGAAGAAAGTCAACAACGATCATACGTCCTGAATGATCTCATTACTTGTTAAAGTTTGAAGAGATAATTTATGCTTCCTTGTTTCACAGAGACAAACATCTGCTGCTACACATCCAGATATTTTCACCTAATCAATATACATGTATACTTCTCTACCAGTTACTACATTGAGATATCTTCACCTATTCAGTATACATGTACATGTATACTTCTCTACCAGCTACTACATCGAGACATCAATCAGTGTATGATTGTATTTTACTCTCCACCAAACACTTCTGTTATGGATACTTGGAATCGTACTAACTGTGTTTGGCTATCAAATTTAAATCCTACACCCATTTATACAAACCTTGCTAAATTCGACACGTCCTTCAGTAGCTAATATCTTGGTAAATGAATTTGAAAGGCATGCATCAGATGGTGTTCTTATTGATCGATCGACTCTAGAGTAAACTTATTGCTGTTCGTGAGTAATTCGGATTACTGCATAATGAGATTTGGAGTCGTGTCATGTGATTGAGAAAGGATATCACTCTAATTTAAATTGTACTTGTATTGTATTGCTGAGAAATTAAGGTGATTGTACGGAAATCGTATCTCAATTCCTGCAAATTCGTTCCTTCCAAGTTATTAAAATTGTTGAACTAATGTTGGAAAGTGTACTTCCATCTTGACATCATGAAACTCACCATCAGATGAAATGTTGCTATAATAACTATATCTTTCCTGTATCATGATAGAAGGAGTGTTACCTGCTCTCTACCCTTGCTAATTACCTCGATACCCTCCCCTTTCATTAAAAGCAGTTAGGGATAACCTTTGTTCCAGTCTTAATTCAGGGAGCCACCTCAACAACTTCATGTAAGGTTGTACATATGTCCCTTTCTATTTGTGCTGGTATCGGTAGTTAATAGTATAGACATCCCTCCTGTACAATTTTTATTGAGCTACTTGTTCTAAAATCCCTTCCCCTTTGTCCAGTATCTGTCAATTAGAGACTATCCCAGCAGCTTCAGCTAGAAGGCTGACGATCCACCTGTTCATGCAGAAACCTCAAAATGTTTTGCAAAGGCCACTCCACTTCTAATACTAGTACTCTTGCTAGCATAATGACATTAATCTCCTTAGCTTGATTTCAGAACAGCCCAATCAGCGACTATCCCAGGAGCTTTGAATGAACAGCCAGAAGACTGACGATTATATTGACATTAAACTCCCAAACTTGGTTTTCAAAACAGCCTTAGTTTCAGAGTGTCAATGTAGAAATTGTGTTGCCCATAGTAACGTTCTCAAGTCGTCTTCCTCATCATCAAATATATGTTTTCATATGTGTATGTATGTATATGTAGTACATTTTAAGTAAAGTGTAGTGTTTCCAGTGACAAAAGATTACCATTCTCAATCGTCTAGTATCAAAACTTAGCGCATTGCGTCTTATTTCACCCCTCCTCATGTTAATAGGTGTACCATAAAGAAGAAAGGCTCGCAGCAGCCATTGCAAGACAGAAAGAAACACGTCAACAGAACTTCATGAGATCTAGAGAGGAATTCATTGCATCGACAATCACTTCAGCACTGTCTAATGACACACGAGGAATGATATCCTCATACCCTAGGGTAAGGAATCTAGATGTACGTTTGTTTCTTTCATTTCAATATACAAACAAATTAAAAGAACCCTCCCTTGTATCAGTACTCTGAGGTAGCAATACTTTCATAATGTCAAATTAACACTAGGCGGTTGCTATGGAAATTTACTTTGTAATTCTAAACTTTATTTTACAGTATCGTTCTCCATCGCCACCACCGATGGATTACCAACGCTATGAACCTCAGCTACCACCCACGATGTCTATGCCTCTTCCTCCTCGTCAAAGGGGCCTAACTACTGTTACTACACTAGTAATATCTAATCTAAATGATACAGTTTCTCATAATGATGTTCATGTAAGTTATTTTATGGTATCTATTGTCTTCAAATCATTAATGTTTTCACATCCTTTTATCCAGGAATTATGCACTGCTATTGGTCCAGTGGATACTGTTGTCATGACAGCACCTGGAGTAGCTGAAGTGACATATCGTTACAAAGATGATGCTTTGGAAGCTTTCAAGAAATACAATCAAAGAAACTTGGATGGTAAGTATTGTATGATGTGACTAGACTAGTGTTGTTTTAGACAATGATGGCCACTTTTAGTTATAGTTTAAGGTGCCTATTATTGGCCCAATTTTCATTTCAGTTAGTTATAGTTATTACAGTAGACTGTGAGTATGGAGCTGAGTATACTCATGAGCAAAAAAAGCCTGCACCTAGTGGGGCTTGAACCCAGAAGGCCAGCACTTTAACCAACAGGCCACTAGTACATCCCTTAATCAATTATAGTACTTAGCTATTGATGAACAATATTTTCTATCTCTTTAAGGGATGCCAATGATGTGTCGATTACAACCAGGAGGTCCTTCTAGTCGTATGCGTCCTCCTCCTCCCCCTCCTCCTCCTCCTCCTCCTCCTCCTCCTCCACCCACTATGAACGTGTACACCACTCGTTCTAGTCCTTATCCTGACAGTATGTATGTAAGTCATGGAAACTATTACTAATTAGTGACATTGGAATGAGTCTGATCTATTGGTACGGGAATGAGTCTTATCTATTTCATTTCTGTTCCAAGTTAACCACTCAACACTTGCGACTGTTAATGTAAGATAAACTTATGAATATTCATATATTTACTATCAAGTGTATTTAATTGCTCCAAGTAAATTTTCTTGTACATAACTATATACCTTTGATAATATTTCCTTTTTTTTTGTTGTGTTGTGTTATTTACTTTGGAAAAAAGATGTCTTAATAATCATAATGATAGTACATGTGTATATTCCACATTTCTACTAGAGTTAAATATATTTATGCAACTGGAGTTCTTTCTCAAGTACTGGAGAGTTGTGTACATGGTTATATCAGTTTTCTGTGATAATATAATATTAAGAGACAATGTTTAATTATAGAAATATCAGATTCGTTATCTTCTCCTCTGGGTGATAAAGATAGATTTTGAGCATGTACTAAAGGAGGGGTGGAGTTGCTGATACACACTCATGAATTTGATTTGGTTAATTATGCAGACTGGTGCTAAAAAAGAAGCTGAACAAAAGGTTAGATGGAAGGAGATCAGAACATCTGAAAGTAGAAGTAATCTCTAAACTATTTTTAATTGATTTTACAGCATCGTTCTCCATTACCACCACCAATGGATTACCAACGCTATGATGAACCTCAGCTACCACCTACGATGTCTATTCCTCTTCCTCCTCATCAGAGGGGCCTAACTACTGTTACTACACTAGTAATATCTAATCTAAGTGACACAGTTTCTCATAATGATGTCCATGTAAGGAATCTATTGTCATCAAATCATTAATGTCTTCACATCCTCTTATCCAGGAATTATGCACTGCTATTGGTCCAGTGGATACTGTTGTCATGACAGCACCTGGAGTAGCTGAAGTGACATATCTTTACAAAGATGATGCTTTGGAAGCTTTCAAGAAATTCAATCAAAAGAACTTGAATGGTAGGTCTTGTATAATGTGACTAGACTAGTGTTGTTTTAGACAATGATGGCCACTTTTAGTTATAGTTTAAAAGAGTTTAAGGTGTCCATTATTGGCCCAATTTTCATTTCAGTTAATTACAGTAGACTTTGAGGGTGGAGCTGAGTATACTCATGAGCAAAAAAAGCCTGCACCTAGTGGGGCTTGAACCCGGAAGGCCAGCACTTAACCAATAGGCCACTAGTACATCCTTTACTATAATTATAGTATTTGGCTATTGATGAACAACCTTTTCTATCTCTTCAAGGGATGCCAATGATGTGTCGATTACAACCAGAAGGTCCTTCTAGTCATGTATCCTCCTCTTCCCCCTCCTCCTCCTCCTAATTGCTCCAAGAAAAATACACATCAATTTTCTTGTACATATATAAATAACTTTGCCTTTTTTTTGTTGTGTTGTGTTATTTACTTTGGAAAAAAGATGTCTTAATAATCATAATGATAGTACATGTGTATATTCCACATTTCTACTAGAGTTAAATATATTTATGCAACCGGAGTTCTTTCTCAAGTACTGGAGAGTTGTGTACATGGTTATATCAGTTTTCTGTGATAATATAATATTAAGAGATGATGTTTAATTTATAGAAATATCAGATTCGTTATCTTCTCCTCTGGGTGATAAAGATAGATTTTGAGCATGTACTAAAGGATGTGGTGAAGTTGTTGATACAGGGGGATTCACTCCCGAATTCAAAAGTGGACAAGTTTGTGATGTCTGCTTTGAATGAGATTTAGTCTTAGTTCTTGTCTTACCAGGCTTATTGTATCTTTCTAATCGTCTACTAATAAAACTATTAATTAAGAAAGGTATAATTATAATTTATATATTATATTATATATATATAATTATTGTCAGGTGGTATTTCAAACTCACTCTTTTTCGTATTCTGTTTCTTCGATGAGTTTCTGAATCTTCAGTAATCTTTTATACAAGCATTCATTGACCTTTAGAGATTGTGTTACTATTTTTCTATACTATGAACCTAATGGCTCTACATACCTTCTCCAGTTCATCACACTTTCTTTTTATCACAACATATTTCTTTCTCCATACATCTCCCTGGTCCTCCATCAATAGTGGTGGGTGGTTGATAATCTATGGGTGTGGTTTAAAGGTCTAGTATGCCGAAGAAGAAGACAGCTGCTAAAAAGAAAGCTGATAAACAAAGGGTTAGACAGAAGGAGATCAGAACATCATCAGAAAGTAGAAGTATTGTTGAAAAGCCGTGTAATCACTTAATGGTTAGACATTATGTACTGTATGAATTAAAATTAATGATGACTAACATGCTATAACAAACTATATATATATATATATATATATATATATATATATATATATATATATATATATAATATATATATATATATATATACTATATAATAGTTCATCATGTTGTTTCATGGTAGACTATTAATTGTATTAAATGATGATCATTATAGACAGACATACAGACCACACTATACTATATAATAGTCCATTGTTTGATTTGTTTCATGGTAGACTATTAATTGTGATCATTATAGACAGACATACAGACCACACTGTACTATATAATAGTTCATTGTTTCATGGTAGACTATTAATTGTGATCATTATAGACAGACATACAGACCACACTGTACTATATAATAGTTCATTGTTTCATGGTAGACCATTAATTGTGATCATTATAGACAGACATACAGACCACACTGTACTATATAATAGTTCATTGTTTCATGGTAGACTATTAATTGTGATCATTATAGACAGACATACAGACCACACTGTACTATATAATAGTTCATTGTTTCATGGTAGACTATTAATTGTGATCATTATAGACAGACATACAGACCACACTGTACTATATAATAGTCCATTGTTTGATTTGTTTCATGGTAGACTATTAATTGTGATCATTATAGACAGACATACAGACCACACTGTACTATATAATAGTTCGTTGTTTCATGGTAGACTATTAATTGTGATCAATATAGACAGACATACAGACCACACTGTACTATATAATAGTTCATTGTTTCATGGTAGACTATTAATTGTGATCATTATAGACAGACATACAGACCACACTGTACTATATAATAGTTCATTGTTTCATGGTAGACCATTAATTGTGATCAATATAGACAGACATACAGACCACACTGTACTATATAATAGTTCATTGTTTCATGGTAGACTATTAATTGTGATCATTATAGACAGACATACAGACCACACTGTACTATATAATAGTTCATTGTTTCATGGTAGACTATTAATTGTATTAAATGATGATCATTATAGACAGACATACAGACCACACTGTACTATATAATAGTTCATTGTTTCATGGTAGATTATTAATTGTGATCATTATAGACAGACATACATACCACACTGTACTATATAATAGTTCATTGTTTCATGGTAGACTATTAATTGTGATCATTATAGACAGACATACAGACCACACTGTACTATATAATAGTTCATTGTTTCATGGTAGACTATTAATTGTGATCATTATAGACAGACATACAGACCACACTATACTATATAATAGTTCATTGTTACTCTTAACCAGTGATGCATGTACTTATCTTCTTTTCATTTCAGGTGTGTGACAAATGTCAATGGTTAGTATTTAATCTGTAATATATACATGTATGTAATTATGTATATAATTTTTATACATAACTAATAATTGTATCTATACAGCAGTATAATGTATAATGGATCCACTCTTTTTATGTATGTAGTTAATTAATGAATATAATTAAACAAATTTTAGTGTAAATT
Source organism: Petrosia ficiformis (assembly GCA_947044365.1). NCBI lineage: Eukaryota > Metazoa > Porifera > Demospongiae > Haplosclerida > Petrosiidae > Petrosia > Petrosia ficiformis. The sequence goes on from OX345643.1 coordinate 771,698, forward strand.
AAGAAATTTGTGATTTCAATTGATTTCTTTTCCATTTCCAATTAACTGATAATCACTTCTTCAGCCGTCAAAAAAGCAGAGCATTTTGTTATTTCTGTACTTCAGTCCAAAAGTTACCAGAATGTGCTCATTGTGGTAAGAATACTTATCTATATGACTTCATTTCTATAGTCTGGTCATTTTAATCCTTCAGGTAAAACTAAATGCATGGCTAAAGGTGGTGATTGTGTTGTTAAACATGCAGGAGTATTTGTCACTGGAATGGGAATGGTGGTAAGGGAATGGGAATGGTGGTATGGGAGTGGGGATAGTGGTGATTGTGTTGTTAAACATGCAGGAGTATTTGTCACTGGAATGGGAATGGTGGTAAGGGAATGGGAATGGTGGTATGGGAGTGGGGATAGTGGTGATTGTGTTGTTAAACATGCAGGAATATTTGTCACTGGAATGGGAATGGTGGTATGGGAGTGGGGATAGTGGTGATTGTGTTGTTAAACATGCAGGAGTAATTGTCACTGGAATGGTGATAAGGGTACCTCCTATCAGTTATAAAACACTTTTAGTGTGCAGTACCCCCTTATAGGTATAAAACACGCTGTGTACCATAATTGACAATAATTTTATATAATTATTATCTCATTGTCGTCTTCATGAAATTCTATTTCTGATATCAGGGTGCTATTTGTGATTTTTGTGAAGCGTGGGTATGTCATAGTCGTAGATGTCTAACTACTCATGCCTGTACATGCCCTCTAACTGATGCCTGTTGTATTGAATGCACAAGAACTGTATGGGAACATGGTACGATAGGTTGCTATGACGATAAATACATCACAAGATTTTCTGCTTATATAGGTGGACGTGTTTTTAAATGCTCATTCTGTGATGAATATCTTTGTGAAGATGATCAGTTTGAACATCAAGCAAGCTGTCAGAGACTGGAAGCTGAGAGCATGAAATGTAAGATTTTACCTTCATTTGCCTATCTCTTCTGTTCCTGAAGTATCTTGAGTTTAGTGTAGTCAGCTGTAGATAATTTAATATCAACATGTGTGTGTTTGTGTTTATACATAGCTTCTCTGTAGGTGTATCTTGTAATAAACTAGGACAGTACTCTTGTTTAAGATGTAAGGTATGTAGTGTGTGTTGATTCTTCAGGTCTGTGAAATCTTCTATTTTCTGTTTATTAGGTTTGTTTCTGTGATGATCATGTTCGTCGTAAAGGTATCAAATATTATAGAGGACAACCAATTGGATGTCCGAAATGTGGATTTGATACTAAAGAGACAAAAGATCTTAGCATGTCTAGTGAGTGAATGTGTAGAACAGTAGAAGAGAGTATGTGTATATAGTTTCCCTAGTGCTGTTTTAGTATGACAATAATGACCACTTTTAGTTATAGTTATAATATGACTAGTTTCTCAAATTTTAGTATAATGAGGTTATATTAGTCTTACTAAAAGGGTTAAAGTTAACAAACTAAAAGTGCACATTATAGGCATGCCTTATACTAAGTGAGTATTTTTAGACAACACTATAAGAGACACAACATGTCTAATTTTAATTTATATTTCAGCTCGTACTGTCCAGTTTGGAAGACAAGGTCTGATGTCTGATGATGATGATGATGATAATGGTGGAGGATATACTGGATACTATTATCAACATAATAATTACGAAGAGGATGAGGAGGAGGAGGAAGAAGAGGAGGAGGAAGAAGAGGATGAAGAGGAGGAAGATCGTGAAGAAATAGAAGAAGCTATCGAACACAAATTGACTTTAAATTCATCTTAATAATAATTAGTGTTTAGATTTGATGCATTCATTTCAGTCAAATTAGAAGTTCAATATTTAATAAAGCTATGAGTACACAAAGTAAAGAGTTAAATAGAGTCTGAGATGATGTCCTATTAGTTCAAAACTGATATTTTCTTTGTGAATGATGGAGCAGGAAACAAATACTCTCTCATTACTGAATCCAGTTCACCCAAAGCAGCTTGGGCATGAGTCCGTGTTAGCAAGTCTGGATCTGTTGATTCTACATGTTTCAGAATACGGTAGAGTTGTAAAAGAGAATCTCCCAGTACCTACATGTAGTGACAATAAATAATACTGAAATTGAAACATTTATTAAAAGTGGTTCTCAGAACTACCTTCAAGAAGTGACATTCTCTACAATAACAATTTCATGTAATGATTATGAGAGTACTATGCTATTCACAAAGAAGGGCTTGCCTTGTTTTGTACAATGTATCTACATGATGATGACTTGATGTACTCACCTGAACCGTGTCTCTGTCTAATCCTTTAAACAGTTGTTTAATAACTGTTACTGCAGCTTGTCTTGCTTGAGTATCAGGATCAGACTGAACCACATGTTTCAGTAAACTCACAATCTGTGATAAATAAATTCAGATTATAATTATAATGTTCCGATTACAAAACTTAAATACAAAAGTGAATTTATGAACTTGGAAGGAAAATTACTTCTTTGAATGTGGCTTAGTGTGATTTGTAGCTATTGTACGGAGTTTATATATAATTATACACATTTACTGGTTAATGCTTACTTCGTTTTGGACAGCAGCAAAGGAAAATTTCATAAGACTACAAATATCAGCAAGGTTTGATAGAGCACTAACTCTAAGAAGAGGCTCTGAGCTTTGGACATTAGTCAGAACAGATGACATTAGCTCATTTGAAAAATGAGGCAGCATTTCTCCCATGTCTTGAACCACTTTCATCAAAGCTTCTCCAATCTTAATACGCCATTGCAAATTATGCTCTGATAAGTGTCTTGAGGATGAAAGATTGCTATCTCCATTTTCTTTCCTGGGTGTACCATGACCAGAAGAATCAAGAACTTTTGGACTCTTGTCTTTAATGTACAGTCCCTCATCACTACATTTCTCTTTGTTATTATCATCAAATTGTCCATACTCACGACAGAGTATTTGCAACACTTCTTTAGGTCTTGTAGAAGCAGCTATTACTAGTCCTCGGATAGCAGCCAAGTATATATATGAATCAGAATGGCCAATGTGTTCTTTAAATATACTAAGTACAGTATCAATGTGTTTCATTGTAGTCTCGTCTCTGTCTTGTACAAGCCGAGTGAGTTGAACAAGACCATGAGCTTGAACAGGTAGTAAAGGGTCTTTAAGATCATTCAATGCTTGTTGGAAACAAAAGGCTTGTTCATTCTTGCCTTCACCAGCACTCTCATCAACGTCTCTAGATGAATCTGGTAGTTCTTGAATCAATGGAGCAACTAGTTTCCTTTCCTTCACACCATGTGTCCTTGTGTCATCTTTGACTTCAGTATCGACTGATAAGGCTTTCTGACTGACAGACACACCCTCTTTCTTTTTACTAGTTCCTTTACCCAACTGTTGAGCTCTCTCCTGCATATTGGTAGTCCACACTGCACCTAATGTAACAATACAGATCTTCAATTCACCAGAAAGTAGAGCAAGGTTTCTGTCTGAATAATTCTGCGATATTTCTTCCAAATTTGGCAACATCTCCGATAGGATGGGTCTCAACTTGCGTGAAATCTATCAAAAGAAATTTATTTTATTTGTCTTCATTCATAAAGCATAGAAAACACTGAGATGAATAAACATACATGTAATTATAATAAATAACATTATTGATTATACTATCAGTTTTCAATGTTCCTGCTTAACTTCATTAGTAAATAGAGTGACTAGACCACTCAGTCCACTACTGACCTCTACAATATCATAATACTAAACAATGACCATTATTTTAACAGTGTTGCTGACATCATTAGCAAACTAAGTGATTAGACCACTCAGTCACTAATAATTTGATAAGCAGTACTCACTTGTGTACCAGCTGTTATTATAGCTGAGAGTAGACCAAATGCTATACTCAAAGTCACATGACCACCTGTGATCTCTTCCTGTGTATCCTCCATTGAAAATAATATCTTTTCTTTCTTTCTCATTAGTCTAAAAGCATGACATCTCACAATGATTGATAATGTTTCTACTAACGATAACTCGTCAATATCCTGAAGTATCTTATCACCAATCTGTTCACAGATAGCAGCAGTAATATATAAAACTAATGTAGAAGAGAATGAATGAGCCTCCGATATATCATCAAGTCTTGTCCTCTCCTCCCATTCTAAGAGAACCTTGTTTCCACTTTCAATAGTACCATCCTCTCTTGTTCCTCTAGAATCCGTCTGTTGTATTTCTGATAAACTAAAGCATTCTCTTTTTAGTACTGACCCTAAATATTTCACACAATGAAGGAACAGGGATCCCACAATGCCACATCTTTGTAGCTCAGAATCGAGTAACAACTCCATCAGACAAGAACCTATATCCTCCATCAATTCTGAATCTGAAACATACACTTGTGAACTTAATTTGTCCTCAACTATTAGCCCTTCTTCCCCACACATCAATACTAGGGTATCAGGAAGTTTCTTAAATTGATTTTGAGATTGTTGGGTTTCGGAAGATATACGGAGCAAATAGCTAAAGAAATGAAGTTGAGTTGTTGTGTCACATGGTTTCAGAATTTGAATAATAAGTGATTTGGTGAGTGAACTATAAAGAGAAAGAATCTGACAATAATATACAATAAATAATATCATACAGCAGGGGGGACATCCCACCTTTAGGCTTTAACATGAGCCCCCCCCTCCCCTACATTTCAAACTAAAAATATTTCAACATGCAAGTGACACAGCAATAGGGTCGAATTGGGCATCAGGATTTTCTAAATTTAAAAAGACCATTAGTCCGAAACTGAGGCAATATGCAGGGTTTCATCCCCCCAGAGCAGTGTGCATGATCGATTCCTTAACAAACAATCCTGTATGAAACCTTGTTTGTGTATACAATACTTGTGTGTACAATATTTCATTACCTCTGTAAACAGCTATCTTTGTTATCGCTACTTCTAGTAGCTCTCCACACTTCAAATAAAATTGGGAGATATGATATGACAATACTCATAAAAGGTGAAGTGGATCCCACAAGAAGAAGAATCTAAGTTTAATTAATTGAGACCACTGAAAGAGAATGGAGTCCTCTCACCTTTTCTATATTTTTTAGACAGGTAACTAGTGTAGACAACTTGATATCAGTGTCACAATCTGCATGTATGCATGTGTGGTGAAAATGAACTTGCAGGGAGGATCAACTTTTTTATTCTATTCAACATACCTCCTGCTAGCTGTTGTAATGGCTGAAGAAGCTGAGACAGTAAGTATTTTAAAGTGAGATCATAATTATGAGTAAGCATGGTGGATAAAATGGCTACAGCAACTCTTAGAAATTTTCCTTCTTGAGAAGATGTGAAGAGAGATAGTACCTTGAGGAAACATACATACGATTAACAGAAGACTTCAAGTACTACCTATTAATCTTAACCTACTCACTTGAGGGCATAATATACTATAGTACTGGTCTACTGACACTGCTCGAGATGGACAACTTGATACTATCTTAGCAACTGCCTGACATTTTCGCCAATCATCGTGACCTCCTATTCCTTGGCTACAAGTTCCACCTGTAATGTAGTGCTGTACTACTGTATTATCCTATGTATCTAATATAAGCATACCTTGTGTAGTGTCAAATATACCTCTCAGAATGTAATGTAAGCCATTATTTTGTAATAGTCTTTCTGACAAAAGTTGACCACAAGTTTTACGAAACCAGGACGGAGTACCTTCTCTTGTCTGCGGCCTTTTAGGAGCACCTTGAAGAAGAAGCAAATCTTGAACTAATATAGGTTGATGAACTTTATTTAAATATGCAGCAAGCTGTTCTTTACACCAAAGTCTCTCTTCATTTGACAGTTCAAGTGAACTTGTTTCTGACTGAATTTGAGAATTCTCTTTGCCTGAAAGATGAACCTTGCCAGGGATGTTAGTGCAGGAACTTGGTATCATAGCTCGTAGGGAGCATTCAGGAGCATATATTATTTGAATTAGAGCTGCTAAAATATCAGAACGAAGTACTGAAGTGAGAATCAAAGAGGCAAACATAGGATTATTCATAAAACTTAGTAACATCTTTATACATTTGTAAAGAAATGAATTTCGTTGTGTAAGTGACAGGTGAGTAAACTTATTGACTTCCATGGAGCTGTTAGTACGAGCTCTTAATGACACACCCACACCAGGTAAAAGGTGTGGGTAGGTACCAAGAAGTGATACAAACTGTAGTAAGGAACACAGTGTTTTTTCATCAGCAACACTTAACAGGTTTTTTGGTGCAGAAGAACTTTTCTTTGGTGCATTTGATGTGCATAATGGGTTTTTCGATGTAGCGGATGGACTCAATGGGTTTGCCGATACAGTGGAAGAACTCACTAAGTTCTTTGGTGAAGTGGACACACTCTCTGATGTAATTGGTGTCCTCACAGGTGGTAGTGAATTCGTATCATCAGACATCAACTGACTGAGTACAAGTAATAGCGTAAGCCCTTCTGTTATAAAGTCCCAATATACACACTCAATACCTGTTGTCATGGTGCTTTCAAAAGTGATATCATAATTTTTTCTGACTTCATATATTTTTCTTTCAATATCTTCTGATTTTTTGAGTTTTCTACTGAGCATCAGATTGTAAGATAGTCTTTCCAACCATCCCTGAGGTGCACTAGGATCTTTTTCAGAAGATATCAGCTGTCTGATTGCTGCAAGAACACACACCTGTCCCAAATTCTCCATGATCCATTTAATTAATAAATTAGGTGTGGCTAGTGGCTCAACTAAAGATGGCAGCTTTGTCCACTGCAACAATGGACAGTTTTGTTGATGAAAGCATAAAGGATAATATTAAGATACTACCTGATCTTTATGATGCATTAAAAAAAGAGAGAAATGAACTTAGAAGACAGGTATTGTGGCATATACCTACACACATACAACACTGATTGATGTACAAATATATAATATTTTATATATATTATATATATATATAATTATATTTAATATAATATATATAATATAGTATAATTATATATTATACATTTTGCATATAATATTACATCTATAATCCTAATACATGCATGTGCATACATACACATATGTATGTACATACAGTTTATATATATATGTGTACTTGTATGTGTATACATGATAAATATGTACATACCTACATTATGTATAATTATGCATATACATCCAAACATATATGAACATACATACATACGTACATACATACATACATACATACATACATACATACATTACATACATACATGCACATTCTGAATGTTTGGTTCATTGTAAAGTTGTCAGGTTTGAGTCACAAAGGAAGTGGAGGATCAGATGAAGATGATTGGGAACAAGTAGCCAGTGATACTAGACAGACAATCTCTCAGTTACAAACTCTTAGTAAAGATTTCATGATGCTCCAACAAAGAGAGAAAGATAGTAAGGAGAAGAAGAGAGAAGATGAAGAACAGGAGAAGAAACCAGAAGATTTGTCCAGTAAAAAAATGGAGACAATATCTTCCACAATTCTTCCTTCAATCCGTGAACTGGATGAGTTTGAGCGTCTACAGAAGTACCTCTCATGGGTGAAAAGAACTTTGTTTTTGAGGTGGGTCTCAGTGAATCACAATTTCTGTATCTCATTATTTCATCTTCTGTCTTCACTTCTCTCTTCTCCATCTTATTCTATCTTTTCCTCTGTGAATTATCAAATCTCATCTTTGAATAGCTATATATACTGGATATATAATACAAAGGGTGTATATATATAGGGAGACAATTAGTTGCAACTATAATACAACAGTGAATCATTGTGGTTATATTTCTGTCTCTTTTAATGTAAATGGCATTGTTCTGATACAACCCCATCCTGTTTCATCTATCATGTCAGCTGTACTCAAAATTTGCTATGTCAGTAGAGTTACTTCAGGCATGATAATATGCAGTACCCTGCACTATAGTATTACAAGAAGGTACTTCCATCAACTCTACAATTTTAATAGTTTCTTGTACTATGAAATTTTGAATTTTGAATTATTTTCCCTTAAATCTCTATCTCTCTCTGTAGCAAGACACTATCATCTCACCTCAGTCGAGGTGATATAGATGTTGCTATGGATACCTTTTACAAACTGTCAAACATTGTGGATAAACTTTCACCATCTTCTTGTGCTCATCTGAAAGATTTTGTAATGAGTAATTGCGAACACTGGAGGACTCAATTGAAGGAGACTTTATCTCAGTAAGGAAATTACCATAGAGGCTGTTAATTAAAGTCTCTTCACATTGATCATAACCTCAAAATTAGGATGTAATGACTTTATATGTAATATAGTGTATAATTTAATGTTACAAGGTTAATACATGATTATACTGTAACTCAATAATGAAGCAATGGATTGACACACACAAAAAAGAACGGGAAGGATAATTATATGAATATAATGCAGGTAATAAGATTAAATTGATGGTCATTCCCAACTAAAGTTATGAACATGTTTTGAGGTCATAGTGAATGTGAATGAGCTTTAGTTACCTTTATAATGCATCATGAAATAGGTACCAGTGATAATGAAACACATATGAGGCACTGTTTCTTCGGAAACCTATATTTATATTCCTTTCATAGTAAGTTCACAGAACTTTTGAAGATGATCTGTTGGCCACTAACCAAAGAGACATCAACAAAGGCTCTTGAAGTATGGGAACAAAAGCAATACGATTTCTCACTGTGTTTTAAACACTTGATGAGTATTGATAAGAACCGATGCCAATATTCCAAGACCCGCATTCCTAATTTAGAAGATGCTATCCTGTTGCCTATTGAATTGTTGCTTGATCCAATTAGAAAAAGATTCAGGTTTCATTTCTATGGCAACCGAAAGACAAACTCCAGAGAAAAGGTTTGACTTACTCTTTTAGTTTGTTAATTTGATTTCTTTGTTTTAGCCGGAGTGGTACTTCACTCAAGTGTCCAACTGGATCACTGACCATGCTGCGTTTTTAGAGACTCATGTCCAATCTGTACTGAACCAGACTGAGTATCAGTATGTGGATGTTAAGGTATGTAGATACAGTATAGTAAAGATGCGATTACATTTAGCTATGATATATTGTGTATGTATGTATATTTATCAGAATAGTTAAATTTTGCCGGTATTAACATATTTATATATAGTTAAATATATAATATAATTATATTCTATGAGACATGTATTGTTGATGTATATTTGTAAATAAACATTTTTCTAATAAATTGATAGAATATGTAGGGATGAAAAAACACAAAAAGTGTGTGAACAAGGTTGGGATGGTTAATGACTGAACATAATTAAACCAACCACTCCCATATTAAGTGTAGCTACTTTGTATTTTGTTCTTTAGCAACAAGTACTATAGAAGTGGTTATATATATATATATATATATATATATATATATATATATATATATATATGTGTGTGTGTCTGTATATATATTATTATATATATTATATATGTTATGTATAGATGGAATTCATTAGAGGCCTGTTACAAGAATTAATGAAAAAACTTCGTCATGAACTAAACCCATCAAATCACCCAAACAAAAAATGTACTATCGATGATGATTACCTCTTGTCTCACTTGATTGATGAATTACTCCTGTTTGACAAAGAGATTCGTTCTATTCATTCTTACTCTCCATTATACCCTGCCTGTATAATGGTGCTGTTAGATGAGAGAATTCTTTGTCGATGGTTGAATTTAGAGAAACAGTGTAAGGTGTAGAAAATATTAGATGGATGCATAAATGGATGTATGGATGGATGGATGCATGGATGGATGCATGGATGGATGGATGGATGGATGGATGGATGGATGCATGGATGGATGGATGGATGGATGGATGGATGCATGGATGGATGCATGGATGGATGGATGGATGGATGGATTTATGGATAAATTGATGGATGGACGATTGGATGGATGGATGCGTGGATGGATGGATGGATGAATAGATAAACAGAGTGATTGACAGAGAGACAGATATAGATAGCTGGATAGATAGATAGATAGTTGTTATTATCACAGTGATCTTGTTATACAGTTGCCGCCGAAAAGTTGAAACGTATTACTGAATCTTCCACTGCATGGCAATCTCAGCATGTGCTGCATGAAGATGACTCCTGTGTACCAGAGTGTGCTGAGAAGTTTATGCAGCTGATAACTGGTATTACAGGTATTAATATCTGGTTATACAAATCATTGCACTATAGCTCAGTAAACATAATTTGATATTTTTAGAACGCTACAAACAGATTCCTGTTCTATTTTTGAGACTCCAGTTTCTGGAACTTCAGACTGACTTATTATTGGAGTTCCATCAAGACTTAACACAAGCTGTTGATGGGATGTCAGCTACACCTATTTCCAAGCGATACATGGCTTATTTAAATGCTGCTAACTACATCTCTTCTTTACTAAAAGTATGGGGAGAAGAAACAGTAAGTCAGTTAAATAATATTCACAGAAGTAACCATTGCCATAGAAATTGCTAGTTATTGTAATTATATTGATGTTAATGGTGGTTAAGTATAACTATTAACTGATATTGTAACAGTGTTTTTGATAAGCTCATATGGTGCATCATTGGCCCAAAGAGCTACTTATTTGGCACTGCACAGTTCTTTCTTTGGGCCAGATGCTGCAAATAATTATGATTATATTATCACTAATAGCATTAACTCTGATAACTGGCTCAAGATGCATTCCCAATGGTGCACACAGTGCCGCACACTAACCCTTGTTGAGCCAATTTCAAAACATATCAAAAGTTCTGTGTAATAAGTATACTATTAATATTATAATATTATTATAAGTCGGATCCAGAAAATAAATGTGTTATAGTATCAATATCTGTTATTAATAGATAGTTATTGATAATATAATAATGATGTCTATAATTCTTATGCATGTTTTGATAGAACTCTTGTCTCTGATATTGTTATTTTTTTTGTCTTGTTATTTCCCTGTACCTAAGATCATACAAGTAAAAGATGATTTTTGAGTCGACAGATTATATGAGCTATTCTATCCATTATTTGAAGTTACCACAGATATCTGCGGTAATTATCAGTTTATTAAAATATTAGTATAATCCTACATCACAAATCACATGTGCTCAATCACAAAGTAATACTAATGGATGAGAATTAGAGTTTTTGATAAGTTTTGAAGCATGGGCCAAATTGGCTCAAAAATGGTTAGTGTGTGCACCATTGGAAATAAATCTTGAGCCAATTAACAAAGAGTTAATGCTGTTAGTGACAATATAATCATAACTAACTGCGCCACTGGCCCAAAGAGAGAACCACGCAGTGCCAAATAAGAAGCTCTTTGGGCCAATGGTGCGCCATATGAGCTTATCAAAAACACTGAGAATTATGGAGTATGTCTTCTCATTTTCACAGTTCTTTCTGGAACTGCATTACTATGCTCAACACTTAAACACGGATAGGTTTAATAATCAGGAACAAGCTTTTGAACAAGTGGAAGCTTTGAGAAAGATCGATCCAGAGTTTGCCAAGTTAGAGGGCACTGCTTTCAATTCTGTGACAACAGTATTTGAGAGTCTTTGCGAACGTATGATTGACGTGTTGATTGTAAACTTTATTAATAGTGTCCAGTCTATGTGCAATGGATATAAAAGAGAAAAGTGAGTAGATGAGATGGACAGACAATGGATATACAGACAGGCATAGTGACTGATAGATGAACTGATAGACAGATAGATGAATAGGAAGACAGATAGATAGAGTAATGAACAGACAGATAGATAGATCAATGAACAGACGACTGACAGACAAATTGTAATGAATAATCATTCCTTTTTGTGAGTACTTTTACAACAACAACCATCCTTTGTGATACTTGTCTCTTTAGCTTTAGAAATGTATGAAGAGTTGACCAAAATGATGAATATATACCCAGATATATACATGTAGTAATTATAATTACAACTTTGTTACTTATTGTGTTTTCTTAGGTGGCATAGTATTTCAACAGTTTCAGATCCTGCCCTTTTAGAACTTTCATCAACTGCGCTTAACTTCATTGTTAAGATACAAGAGCTGCTGCACACACTCAAATCAACCATTTCTCCTTTACTTCATGATCAATTGTTTGATAGTCTAGGAAATGAACTGGATAACTTTCTACTTAATCAGGTATGAAAAATTATAAATAATTATGTGACTTTGGAGGAGAAAACTGGGCATTAGGAGAATAATAATATTTTTACCATTTAGTGTAAGAACTCAACGTGATTATTTGCATGTAGGTGGAGCAATAGTTCCTCTTCCTGAATGCTAACTATTTCTTTATCCCATAATCATGAAACAGATATTGGATCTTAATTAGACACACTACTAACAATCATTCCATTGTAGCAGTTCAAAAAAATACGCTGAACAGCCTTGTCATGATGCATAACTTTGTATGACTAGTGAGAAGGGTACTTATCGTATTGTGTGTCTATATTATAGATAATATATCCAAACCATTTCAGTATTGGAGGAGCAGATCAACTTCATCATGATATAACAAAAGTTAGTTATCAATGTATATAGTCTAGATTAGTCTGTAATGTCTTTGCTTCTTTTACCTTATGTCTTTGAAGGTTTTTAAACCACTAGTGAATGACTGTTTAAGAGACACATATCCTTCATCAAATCTGCTTAGAAAGTGAGAATGGATGGATAGATGGATGGATGGATGGATGGATGGATGGATAGATGGATGGATGGATGGATGGATGGATGGATGGATGGATAGATGGATGGATGGATGGATGGATGAATGGATGGATGGATGGATGGATGGATGGATAGATGGATAGATGGATAGATGGATGAATGGATGGATGAATGGATGGATGGATAGATGGTGGATGGACATGTGAATGTATGGATGAATGCATAGATGGATGGATGAAAGGTAAGAATGTTGCATTGATCAAACTCACATATTCACAGGAGTTGCGATGCATCTCTTCTACTTCAAATGCAACAAGCATCCATTGATTTGCTACAAGGTTTATTACAACTCGCTATTAAAGGAGATGAAACAGCCTATCAAGAAGCTATGTCTGTTTTAAGGGACATGAAGGTAACAAATTTGACTTTAGAAGAAGCTCTAAAGATTACTTCTTTGAGAATTTATCATTAAAATGTTTTTTTTGAATAATATTTCATCAAATATGGAAAATGAATTTTAACCTAACATAACAGGTTTTGTGCATAGCAACAGAGCACTAAAACAGCTGTCATAATTATATATGTATGAAATGTAGCCACACTATACTGTAATAATTATGTCATATGAGTATAATAATTATATGTTTAAGTAATATTTGAGAGTTACTCTGATAATTGTAGAGTTTACATGAATGGTGTGTATATTTTGCAATCTAACTATGAAATCCTCATCTATGCCATTCACATCACTGCTATTATTTTCTCCCTCCACGTCACTCTGTCTCTTATCTGTTTCCTCTTTCTACAAGCATTACTTTAAAGTGTGTGTAACTGATATAGAGTATAATGTGATATAGAGTATAATGTGATATAGGGTATAATGTGATATAGAGTATAATGTCTTGACACATTACATTATTCATTTAGGTGGTGGAGTCAATTTCGTTTAATATTTGTGGCCTACAGTAATGAGTATATTTTATTGTATGCTATAGCATCAAACCTCCTTATGAAATAGATGCTGTAACATCACCCTACATAATTATATCTACATTTATTTTTTAGTAGTAAAATCAGCACAAAGCCTTATAGCCCATGGTCCCATTTCAGTTCAAAAGAACATTAAACTGTACACTGCTGGAATCGTATGCACTAGAAAAAATTCTGTTTGTAAGAACTTTGAATAAAACAGGTGACGATAATTTGAGGCAGTAATACACCAAATTATGTAATAAAAGTAATAGACTTGTTAAATAATTGAAATAAAATTACTATAATCAACAAAACTAAGAGTCCTAATGATCTACAATTTTATGCATGCATATATGCAGTTAGTATTGATATTCATAGTCATTATAGTTATTAATCATCATCATCATCATCATCATCATCATCATCATCATCATCATCATCATCATCATCATCATCATCATCATCATCATCATCATCCTCATTCAGAGTAAGTGCTTGAGCTATCTGTACCAATTGATCATCGCTCAGGTCAAATAGATCAGCTGCTGAACCTTCTATAATCTCATCTAGTGCCTCAATAATTTCATGACGCATTTCCGAAGGATTCATACACAGCACTTCCTGTGCAGTGCTGCACGATAGCGAAATGACGGCTGCTTCTAGCCCAATTTCACAAGGAATGAGGAGAAAGTCATCTTGTTGTGATGGCGGAATTTCCCACTTTCCCTGGAGTATTGGCTGCGTCCCCCATTCTACTGTACCAGTGTACACCACTTGGTGAGTTGAAGTGGGACCTATGTACTGCTTGTAAAACTTGAAGCTGCCATTGGACTTAATCTTTCCAGAAATGGTGTAATTGGAAATGTCACAACCTTTCCCAGCCACAATTCCATTTTGATCGAAGATTAACATACATTCTACATTGTGATTTTTGCCAAACTGCCTGTAAAATCCTCTCCAATGGCCACTAAAACGATATAGCTCATCTAACACATACCCTTCGTAATCCTTAGTTTTACCACTGTCAATGGAACCAGAAGCAACCTCAGTTTCATTGTCAGAAGTATCTTCAGTTTCACTGTCAATGATATCCTCAGTTTCACTATCAGTGGTACCAGAGATTGCCTCTTCTGCAGCATTTTTAAGTGCTTTTTTAGTCTTTTTTTTCACATACTTTTTGACACCATTTTTGCTAAATTCTTTTGTCATTTGTTTCCTTGCTGCTCTGGCTGCAGCTTTCCCTCCTTGCTTCACAGCTTCCTTAGCGGCAGCTGTGACAGCCACTTTTGCGCCAGTTTTTGCTGCAACGAAAGCTACCTTGCCTGCCCCTCCAGTGACAAGACCCAGTGCATCTCCAGCAAGATTCATCCCTGCATTTAGCCACTCTTCTTTAGCTCTTTCGTGGTCTCCACTGATGTGTGCTGATATAGCATTCACAGTTCTACATGCTGTTCCCACTACTGGGATAGTATCAACAACCGATTGCCACCAAGACATAAATGATTAATTGTTGTCTTGCAAAAAATATAAGAATCCATTCTATTTATAACAGAAGCTTGGGAAGCACCCAGTCCACTTGGGAGAGCAATACATAAGTGAAAATTAATATACATGAATAATTAATATTATTTCTTATTCAATTAAATACAGTCAACAAAGGATGTGATAAGTACAAATTCTACTTATAATAATAAATAACAAACAAAAAATATCAAATAACAAATAAGAAATAACATCCATTAACAGATAATTGAATAGTAATTATATTAATATTATACTATGGGTTGTACCTATAATTACTAAGGAATTAAATACTATGTTTATAATTATTACAGTGCTTTATTATGGCGTGTATGATCAACATCAAAAGAAACTAGTACTTATAATATCAAGTAACAGACGAACAATTTCAGAACAAATCAGAATTAATTGAATCTCAGGTGACCAAACTGAAGCCGTTAATGTTTGCACTATTCCACAGAAGTCCTTTCTTCAGAGTAGAAGGACCTTTTGGGGGTATAGCACTGTTTACATGGTAAGGGTTAACCTGCATGCATACCCCACAACCCCACAACTACATACTGCTAAACATGTAATTCTAACTGGGTCTACAGTACTGCTTGTTAGAACTTAAACACCTAAATTCTAAACTGGGTCTGGAGCTCAGCTTAATTATAAACTGGGTCTGTAGCTCTGCTCATTTATAAATGGCATTTTAAACTGTGTCTGCAACACTGCTTTTACTGACGAAATACCTAAGTTCATGTCTGCAATATCCAAGGCAAGAAATCCTAACTAGATTAGCACTACTGTAGACATCACACACGTTTATAAAGACCTCACGAGCAATGACAACCAGGTTTGGGAACACTAATCTTGCTGGATACACAGGCTGGTTAAATACGTAAGCTTGTGCCTTCGATACCGTAAGCAACAAATCCAGTAGATTTGCACTACCATAGACAAGTCTATTTGACCAAAGGTCATGCAATTGATACCCAGACCTGAGAGCTACATCTAACACACTAGTGGAAGATGCCTTTCCTCAAATCCATACTCTAATAAGTGGTTATATTATTACATTATTTTAGGTACATACAATGTACATGTCAAGTATTACTAATAAAAAGTGATTTGGGTATGACATCTCAGTATTAAGTGTATAAAGAAAGGACCTTGGCATTATTCCAACAGTTAGTCTGCAAATTTAGATGTGTATATTAGATCTATCTGTAAAGTAGTATTATTATAGTGCTTTCCTTAACTAAATGTTCATTTAAAACTGGAAGTTGATTGTGTTATCAATTATGCATTAAATAATGGTCATTACTTCACAAGAAGTGCTCTGTTTATTTTTGGGCGTGGCTGGTTTATTCACTGCACCTTGAGCTATGTCTGTTGCTACATGTAGTGCCAGTAGTGAGACTAGTGAGACTAGTGACACAAGAGCTAAATGTGTAGAGACATCACATGCTAGAAGATTCTTGGTGAGATATTTTGCAGTCTTTGCAATGAGACTTGTAATATGTCACTCTTTGCAGGATGTTCTTAGCAAGCTTCCCAGGCCTCAGGTGATGGTTGAAGATGCACAGTTTCTCACTTATTATTCTTTGCAGGCACAACAACTAACACTAACTGATATTCTGTCAGAAAGTGCATCATCCAAGTGAGTATATAATTATAATTATTACAATGTATGGATGCATATGTACTACATTGATGCATATGGTGTTATGCCTTACTTATATATATAGTAAAGAATCTCTGGAAGAATTCCCTTGTGTGTATCCTCATAGTTCAGTACTAGTCCAAAAAATTAGTAGTCTTGATCCAGCAACACCAATGTAAGATTGAAATGTATATTATAAGCACACAAAGTGTCTGTAAAATTCACGATAGATAATTATAACATTCTTTCTCTCTTCTCAACATACTAATCTCGTCTTGTTCTAATATGCTACAATGCAAATAGTCCCAGAGTTCATTTGAGTACTAATGTGCTGTCAGGAAAGCAGAAACAGCTACAAGCTCTCGTGCAGCTTTATGATAGTGAAATCCAATGGCTTTCTCATGGAAGCAAATTCTGGTTTGGGCAAATGAGGGAAAAAAGAGTATCCTTATTGATTGACTTCTCTGATGCTGTTTGCTTCAGTGAAAACTATAATAATTACATTTCTGCGTTACAGCAACTATTCTCAGAACAGCTGACATCATGTGATAAAGTACAAGTTACTATCATAGGGTCAGATGTCATTTATTTAGATTTATCAACGGTGTGTTGTAATGCAAGGTACGTCAGACAAATGATCCAAAGTCATGTGATTATGCTATTATATATTCTTGTCACCTTGATGTTGGTAGTTTTATAAATAAGTGGTTTACAGAACTACGCTCTCAAGGGAGTTGTAATCTCCTGAAAGGTCTGAAAGTAGCTCTCAAATGCTCAGATATTGATATGATTTGTATTATTTTGTGCTCAAGGTCAGCACATAGTTAATCTATTGAGCTTGTCTTATCTCTCTCTCTCTCTCATTATCTATCTATCTACCTACCTATCTATCTATCTATCCATCCATTCATCTATCTATTGTTCTCTTGGTCTCCCCTGCAGACCAAATCAAAACACTGATGTTATTTATGACTATCTAACACAAACAATGGCTGGAAAAGAAAAACCTTATTTTCATACAGTTGCTATCAACCTTGACAAAGATGTTCAGGTAAATCAACCTGATTACTACATAAGTATATAAACCCTAATTTTCTTTCCCTGTGCTAGGATTTCCTTCGCAATATAGTATCAGAGTTCAAAGGTCACTATCATCAATTGAATTTAAATGATGGAAATGTTAGTGTCTCTCTCACTCATTACTTCTATATTGGGAGATTGGCAATGTAAAAATGAGATATGTTTTACACATCTGCATGCCTTCAAATTTAGTAATAATATTATATCTGAAAGTGACAATTAAAGGTCGATAGTTGGCCATTCTCGTTTGCAAATCAAATTAGAATAGTTATTATATTACTGTTAATTATGATTAATCTTTATTATCATAATTATAGCCTTTAATGGAGGATTCACTTATTAATGAAATCCAGAATGAAACGAACAGGTACATACTATTACTATTATATGATATGATATATATTTTTATTATAGTGCAGAGAAAGTAATAGAAGAGATTGAACATATCAAATCAGGCTTGATTGAGCGTCCATTAATAGATGCCCTGAGACAAGTATGTCATTATATCATATAGTTGTATACAGTCATCATATGAAGACATTTGTTTGGTGTAGACATAATATTTGTACAGGCTGAGATTATATGTTCAGATGCATAATCACAATTTAGATAAATCACCATATGCATGCATATTATGCACTAGAGATATTTATCTTGCCTTATATATCGCAAAGTTTCATTATTAATATATTTTATTGATAGCTCTCTGTTGTATCACAATGGCCAAGAGATGATACCTTCGCATCTTCCTCTGCTCATCTACAACCTCACTCATTATCATGTTCCTCTGAACAATGGCTAAGAAGATATGGAATAGATTGTATGGATTTTCATTCATTTATCTATTTAATGCATTTATCTATCCACTCATCCACCTAGCTCTGGGTCTAGATCTTTATGAATTCTTGGCACCTGATGCATATAGTCGGTTATCTGAATATGTTGCCTTAATAGACAAGACAACCATGTCAACAGTATATGATGTAAGATTTCTGGTATGCTTTAATTGTTGATGATGAGTTTTCATTCTCTTAGATAATGCCTAAATTTATTTGGAATGATGGCAGTCAGAAATACCTCCATGTGGATGTACGAAGGATGGAAGAATACAAGGTAGCTAATGATTATACTATTACATCTGTCATTGCTGTATGATCTGCTCAGACTAATTCATTTAGTTGCACTGTTAGGTCATGAAATGAATTTGAGTTTCAAATGTTTCAAAATAATAATAATTTTTGATCATATTGTATTCCCTATGGCATGTACTGACAAAGATCCATTAAAACCATGTGTATAAATGATAACTGCTCATCCTTTGTAAAGGCTGATTTGAAGGTGTACAGTCAACTATTACAGCAAAGACTAGCATGGCTTCAGAGTGGAAGCAAGATCCCTTTTGGAAGTGTTCACGAAGACAGGTATATCCTCATCATAGAGAATATATTCAATGCCAAATTAATAAATACAATAGTTATGTTTAGTACTTTAAATATTCAAAGCAGTATCATGTGAACTCTATCATCTATGTGAACTTTTGAATATTTCTAATAGAGTAGTGATTATTGTTGACTGCTCATTGCGAGTGTCTTTGTATCTACTGGACTTACAACAACATTTGAAGATCTTCTTACATGAACAAGTCAGTCAAACCAAGCTCTTCAATATTATTAGGTGAAAATATAATAATCTTTATATATTATAAGGGAAATCAAATTGCTTACCACTTTGCAGGTTTGGTGAATTTAACTCCCAGTGGAGAGAAATCATGGCTGCACCTAATAGAGAAAATTTAGCTGATGCTTGGAGGTATGGAGACTGGAGAACATTTAATTATTGTTATTATTATTTATTTTAGGTGGATTCTTGATATCAATCCGTCTGGTACTTGTAATGTGCTTGGTTGTTTGAAATATTGTATGGAAGATGGGATCATTTCAAAAAATTGTTAGCAATTAAGTGGTTTTATATATGCATAAATACTTCAATCTGTATCACTTCTATTAACATGTCTGTCCATCTATGTGCATATATTTTTACATTTATTAGGCACTAGTAATCAGCCATTGGGTATATATCTTATTATTTCTAACATTCCAGATCAGGATACCGTAAGTATAAATTCACTAATACATATTTTAAATGATTGTTTAATTTAGGTTACGCTGTGTAGTTATATTGAACAGACATTAATAGATGCTAGAGTGAATCTTCATATTGTCTTCTACCAACCTACACATCCTAACCCTGCAATTGAATCATCATTAATGAAGGGAGTGGGGAAGTATGGGAATGAAGCAGATGTACTGAGATGTGTGAAACAGCTAGCTAAGAGTGGCTCGGGTAGTTTACATCATTTCTATGCAGGAGGTATGTTGAAGAAAATAATAATAGTTTATTAAAAGAAATAAAAGAATATTTATAGGGAAGATCAATAGGGATATCTTAGCAACAATTAAACTAATAACCATATACATACGTAGAGCTATGTACCTTGTACCTTGCTACTCACTGTTAGCTATGTAGGGTTATATAGAAGTGCTTGGTTTAATTTTTGACAAGATACCATCCCAATCATTTTGATATCCTCACAGTTTCTTATTATTTTGATATTATGTATAGAATTTCATGGAAGTAATGATCATACGTTACTAACAAGAGAGCTGTCAAGAGCTCAAGATTACTCGGACACTATTCAACAAATCCTTGAGAATTATAGAGAACACTGCAAAAGAGTTGGTTTAACATAAAATATTCCATTTGTATGTGTATGTGTTATGCACATGTGTGTATGAGTACCTGCTTCATGTACTTTAATATATAGTTAATGCAATAATCTTATCTATTGATTTAGAATGTTCCATTAGATGACAAATCTTGTAAAGAGGAAAAACATAGCATTAAACAGGTACCTCCTGTTAATCCCAGACCGACGCTTACATCTGTAGTTAGGATGGTAAGAAACTGTTTTTTTTAATATAGTTTTATCTCATGTTAAGTATATTTAGAACTGTAATGCTTCTAAATTGAAAGAACTACAACAACTGGAGTATCCAAATGTAAAGATAAATAAAACCAGCAATGACAAATTTCTAAAATGTCAGTGCTTTTATACTGGCAAAGGACTACGCAAAGGTGTTGTGAAAAGAAGATGTATTATGCACTGTTGAAGAATTTATCTCATTAATTTTCAGGAATACATTTAGAACTAGTAGAAACTCCATCTACTTGTACATACTGCAAGAAACCATTGATTCCTTCCAAAGAGGAACAAATTTCTTCAGCTGATGTGAGCCCTTTTTTTCTTCACTCTCTCAATTGCAAGCACTTCATATCTCAGTTTCACATTTCTTTCAATCCTTATTCTTCTCCAGTGGCTGTCAAAGTACAGTTTACAAAGTCTTGACTTGTACAACAAAAAGATGTTTACTCCTAGCAGTAATGGATTCAAACATGTGACAGCAGACGTCAGTAACTGTTACATATCACTATGATTTTAGTGGCTTAGAGCAGAATTTATTGATATGAATGAGAAAAAATGAATGAATGAATGGAATATACAGGAAATACAGTTTGCATTGTCCTTCAGCAATGGCAACACCCTTCATATTACATATTAATGCACTTTATCTTATTGCCTTTGTCAATACAGGGACAAGTCATTGAACTGAGTCTGAGTCACCAACAATTAAATAAAAGAATGCAGCAGATTAAATCAGTGAGACAAAGATATACAGCACGGTTACAATGGCTACTCTCTGATTCAAGACTAGTGTTTGGTTGTATTCATGAGAAGAAGGTTTGCATTCATTTATACATGTTCTAATCTCTTGCTATAAACTCTGACAATTTAAATCCGTCCATCTTGAGAATTTATCTCCCTTTCTACAGATTGTTATTATGATTGATGTCTCTTCATCCATGTCTGTCCACTTTCCTGAATTAAAAGAACAGTTGATGGCTTTAATCGATGAACAAATATTAGGAAAAAAGTGGTAAGCCTTGCAGTGATAGCTTTGATAACAAAATGAATTATGTTGTACTGTTTAAATATTATATGTATGTATCTTTAATAGTTCATTTAATGTTTTGGCATATTCAACAAAAGTATCACAATGGAAATCAAACCTTGTTCCTAGTACAGAGGATAATAGGACTGAGGCCCAGGAGTGGATTGGGTCTCTGTCCACTGGAGGATCAAGCTGTTTGCTTGAAGCAATAATTGTAAGCGAAAGTATAGAAATACATTTAATCTTTTTTTATATTATAACTTAAGATCTCGCTCAGGCAAAAGCCTAGCGCAATATATCTTATAACAGATGGAGAAACAGTGAGTTAGATATGCATTTAATCCACTGACTGACTGAGTTGTCTTCTGTAGGATCACAGTTATAAATATATTTTATCACAAGTAGCTGTTCTCAGGAGTTCACATCCTCATGTCTGGAGGATGAATACTATAGCATATCATACCAGTAAAAGGTTTAAATGAATGCTAAGAATAGACTATTATAATTATGCATGTATATAACAGTATATATATAGCTCATGTTTCAATGTACATATGTATGATTGGTTATTCTACAGGGAATCAGTTGATTTTCTGAAAATATTAGCACAAAAAACTGGAGGAAGGTCAGAGTATTGTCATTATTATAGCGTTATAAATGTAACTATGCAGGTTTCATCACTATCCTGTTCTTGAAGGAATCTCGTCTTCTCTTATGATGAATGGTGATCACAAAACTAATCAATTCGAATTGGTATGGAGTATGCATTGTACACACACATGATATTTTATCAATTATTCATTATAATTATAGGGAGATGATTTGAAACTACTGATTTCAGAAATCCAATTAGTAGATACAATAGTACATAAACTGCTATATCACTTAGGAAGAACACAATATACAGTGTAATAAATATAATGTGCAGTTTTTATTTATCATTAGAAGTGGATCTTGAACTTTTTAAAAATGAATGTAAATCTTGTGCTGTCATTAGCATAATTACGTTTGTACAAGACACTGGATGAGTAATTGAATTAAACAGTAGGAGATTGCAGAAATTATGAATTGAATTAGAAATGAGTACAATCTTGACTTACCCATGCAGAGGTCATTTAATTGCAGTCTTTTGCAGAGATGAGCTCTGATTCTCCAGGATGCATGATCTATGTAGACATGCTGAAATTCTCTAAATTTTCGAACACATTATCTACATAGCTCACAATATCCTTACGTGAGTCTCTTGGTGTTATCAAAAATCCAGCATTTTATACATTATACAGTTATTCACTACCCTGCTGTACTATCATCATATTTATAATACAGAAAAATCTAGTACATTTACAATATTAATCTACTGATCATTGCTTTACAGAGAGTCAAGATGTGTCTTTGTTATACCACACCCAGCCTTGCTGTTCAATGACAGGTCTAAGATTCTGTTCACTGACTATAGGAATGTATTCACCTATCTTTCTTCTCTTCCACCATTTTCCTGCTTTTGCTTCTGGACTTCCTATTTTGGTGAACTCATACCTATAAAGTGATGCTCGTATGTATCTGTGAGAGAGAGAGAGAGAGAGGGAGAGGGAGGGAAGTCAGTGACATATCTATTATAGACATACTTAGGAGGTTTCTTTTTGAATGGATTATATGCTATGATTGAATTAATAAGTGGATCACCAGCTAATAATTTACCACACACATTCAATATCCAAGGATTATGTTGAAAGTTCTACAGGAAGGAATATTATGTATATATATAAGCACATGACTATCACATGATTATCATTACTTGGAAAGCAGCAAACCACATGAGCCAGTCTAGTCGATAGTGGTAAGGGGATATAACACATGGTCTTCGATAAATATCACCAGGTTTACAATTAAATTCGAATTCTTCCCAATCAGCCAGTTCTCCATTTTTTCCCAAGGTAGTATTGTAGGTACCTTCAATAATGACTTCGTTTCTTTGCTTAGTAACACTAAAGAAATTAAGGAAGACAGATGTAGGTAAGGATGTAATACAAAGATGATTAATATTAATTTTGAGTTGGAGTATATAGCATTAGAGAGTAATATAATCAGAATAACAATATAGAGTTGGAAAGTGAGACACAAAGTATGTTCTTGTATATAAATACACTAGATAGTGTGGATGGAGACAGCTAGTAAAGTATAACAATATATAAGATAATGTAAATACAATACAACAGACTACTAACTTCAGTAATACTAGTGTTGTTTTAGTTAACTAAAACTAAAACCCGTTTTAGTTAGCCCATTTTACTTTTAGTTAACTAACTAAAACTAAACTAAATCATTTGCAAGGCCAAACTAACTAAAATATCTAAAATACTTATAAAGTTTGGATTACCATCAGTGTTTTTGATAAGCTCATATGGCACACCATTGGCTCAAAAAGCTTCTTATTTAGTCAGTCACTCAAAAGTTCCATCCCCATGCACAACAGAAATCATTGTACATTATCTTACAAAGCAAATTGATTTACCTGCTTTACTCAAAATTAAAGAAAAAGTGAGGACGCTCTGAAGCCTACCCTCTAAATGAATGCATGTAATTCACAGTTCGAAATACAAACATTCAATCCGCGAATTAACATGTATTATTCAGAAACAAGTTCATCACTAGCCTTTTTACAGGTAATGAGAAACAAGTTTGGCCTCCTGGCAATGAAATAGCCTAGGCCAATTTAGAATAGTGATAGCTCTTTTATAGTTAATCATGAATTTCATGTGTAGTAATTGTGGGTTTAAACAGGATGTGATCTATGAATTTATTATTATGAATATTACAAATTTAGTGTAATTCTACTACAGATTTAGAGTGAAATATAACAATCCATTCTTATAGTTACATACTGATGTGTGTATATATATATATATATATATATATTAAATGAAAGTATGTAGGCATATCAAAACCGAATAAACACAGGAACAAGATTGGGATGGTACCTTTTAGAGAGAGACAGAATTAAAAAAAGACTGTTTTTATATACAAATACACTAGACAGTGTGGAGACAACTACTGACAAGTATAACAATAAGTAATATATTAATAGAATAAAACAGTGTTCTTATATATAAACACACTAGACAGGTGGAGACAACTACTGACAGGTATAACAATAAGTAATATATTAATAGAATAAAACAGTGCTCTTATATACAAATACACTAGACAGTGTGGAGACAGCTACTGACAAGTATAACAATAAGTAATATATTAATAGAATAAAACAGTGTTCTTATATACAAATACACTAGACAGTGTGGAGACAGCTACTGACAAGTATAACAATAAGTAATATATTAATAGAATAAAACAGTGTTCTTATATATATAAATACACTAGACAGTGTGGAGACAGCTACTGACAAGTATAACAATAAGTAATATATTAATAGAATAAAACAGTGTTCTTATATATAAATACACTAGACAGTGTGGAGACAGCTACTGACAAGTATAACAATAAATAATATATTAATAGAATAAAACAGTGCTCTTATATACAAATACACTAGACAGTGTGGAGACAGCTACTGACAAGTATAACAATAAATAATATATTAATAGAATAAAACAGTGTTCTTATATATAAATACACTAGACAGTGTGGAGACAGCTACTGACAAGTATAACAATAAATAATATATTAATAGAATAAAACAGTGCTCTTATATACAAATACACTAGACAGTGTGGAGACAGCTACTGACAAGTATAACAATAAGTAATATATTAATAGAATAAAACAGTGTTCTTATATACAAATACACTAGACAGGTGGAGACAGCTACTGACAAGTATAACAATAAGTAATATATTAATAGAATAAAACAGTGTTCTTATATACAAATACACTAGACAGTGTGGAGACAGCTACTGACAAGTATAACAATAAGTAATATATTAATAGAATAAAACAGTGTTCTTATATATAAATACACTAGACAGTGTGGAGACAACTACTGACAAGTATAACAATAAGTAATATATTAATAGAATAAAACAGTGTTCTTATATACAAATACACTAGACAGTGTGGAGACAGCTACTGACAAGTATAACAATAAGTAATATATTAATAGAATAAAACAGTGCTCTTATATACAAATACACTAGACAGTGTGGAGACAGCTACTGACAAGTATAACAATAAGTAATATATTAATAGAATAAAACAGTGTTCTTATATACAAATACACTAGACAGTGTGGAGACAGCTACTGACAAGTATAACAATAAGTAATATATTAATAGAATAAAACAGTGTTCTTATATATATAAATACACTAGACAGTGTGGAGACAGCTACTGACAAGTATAACAATAAGTAATATATTAATAGAATAAAACAGTGTTCTTATATACAAATACACTAGACAGTGTGGAGACAGCTACTGACAAGTATAACAATAAGTAATATATTAATAGAATAAAACAGTGCTCTTATATATAAATACACTAGACAGTGTGGAGACAGCTACTGACAAGTATAACAATAAGTAATATATTAATAGAATAAAACAGTGTTCTTATATATAAATACACTAGACAGGTGGAGACAGCTACTGACAAGTATAACAATAAGTAATATATTAATAGAATAAAACAGTGTTCTTATATATAAATACACTAGACAGGTGGAGACAACTACTGACAAGTATAACAATAAGTAATATATTAATAGAATAAAACAGTGTTCTTATATACAAATACACTAGACAGTAAGTAATATAAACAAGATCCGTAGAATATTGTATAATTATAAGAAGTTTGTATATATTTATAAGAGTCATATACATAGTACCTTCCAAATGCTCCATATGTGTTTAGTATTCTTAATGAGTTAAAACTAGTATTCATCACTTGATGTGAGGAGAATAGATTTTGTACGACTGGGATACTTAAATAAGCTAATAACAAGCTCAAACTCAAAGAAACCACCTTACGAACATAAAAACCTAAATAAAAGAGAGGTTAAAAATACATGTTTCATTTAATAATAATACATCCCTTCATAGAATAGTATATAAATTGTGGATCTATTCATCAATTCATTTATTCATCTATTCATTTGTCCATCCATCCATCAATGATCGTTCATGTTGCATTCTTCACCTGGTGGTCTTTCAATTCCTTCCTTCCTCTCTCTCTGTAAACCAATAACTTTCTTCACACTTGCTTTTGAAAATAACCATGACAACACATAGTCGTCAAAACAAAAGATGGAGGGAAGCATCGTTAACCAGTTCAGAAAAGATAGATTTCCACTAACTATTAAAACAGCCTGTTTAAATAGAACAAGAAATAAAAATTTAGTTATTATCTTCACAATTAGGGGACCTGGAACAGAATCTGAAGGAAGCCATTGATGGCACAGAATGGTTGCGGGAGAAACATTAAGAATGGGATGAGTAGTTCTATCACATGATTACCAGCTGTTTCTAGTTTGTGTATTATCTCTGGACTTTGATGAAGATAGTAGCTAATAGGATTAGGGACTGGTTGAGTCTAGTCAGGGGAGAGGATAGAAAGAATACGATTATATGAGGAAGAGTTCATAATGAGGTCATTTTTTCACTAACACACCTCGTAATGGTAATTCATACAGGTTAAATCCCTCCAACATGAGTCACCTCGTATCTTTATCAAACCCTATAATCACAAGTCATAAGGATAATACAATCTATACATTTTTAGTATCATTTAACGTAATTTACACTATTCATTATTGTTACTTACAGCTCCAATCATGATACGAAATATTAACCATCTGTTACCCCAGACTATCACAAGACTGGTGGGTGTGTGACGAGGATATTGTCTGAGACTTAAAACAGGACTCATGAACATTGCGAGAAAACCCATTTCAAGCAACTGTGACTCCCAGCCTGGTAATTGAATATATATATATATATATATATATAATTATATATACAGATATATATATATACTGAGATGAGTCAGTGATTATTTCATCATTTCATTTTAATTGAAGATTACAATTACAATTCATTCCTAAGAACAATGGAAGTTTTACATGAGGAATTGCTAAAAAGATGTTATACATTACTCTACTGAATTGTTAAATCTTGTAGTGGTCATATTGAGACAGGTGTGTTCTTATGTCATTGTACACAATAATTAGAAACACTTACCAAATGAATACCTAATCCAGTGGTATAGGGTTGTGGATATGTGGAGGTATGGGAATGTGGAGAAAGTGGTAGATTCATCAATTAATAGATTAAGTGTCGGTGACTTACCATCTCTGTCCAACATTGGATATTGAGTGATAAAGGGTCCACAGTGATGCAAATATTATCACATTCCCTGACCCAGCAATCACTAAAATAGCTGATAGACTAAGTCCGATATAGGCCATACAGTCTAGGGCTGAGTCTAAGTAATCATTTGGGACCCACCAAAGCAATGTCGGAACAGTATCAAGAAGATTAAGGTAAGATGTAGAGCCGGAATGTTTTAAAACATTTTCACGAACTCTCTGAAGATAGAGGTTAGCTGGTAAAAGACCTTTAGTTCCAATTAGCTGTTTATTTTGATGAAGAGCTATCAGAAATGCAACGACTAAAGAGAGTAAAAGTAAAAATCTGTTCTAAAGAACACAATACCAAACAGCTGACTTACAGTATATGCTTCCTAAAGCTCTAATGAATACAATCCTTGTTAACCAGTAGGAACCGACCAACCATTTCTTTCTCTGTTCATTATTAAAACTAGGATCCTGAACTATATCCTGTGAATCTTCAAATTTAGACTCTTCCTCACTCTTCTCTTCAGACTGAAGTGATCCTGTTTCAGTTTTAACCCTTCTCCTTAGTTTCCCTGATGTCCCCTCAGCCATTCAAGTTCTATCACAACACCACACCTGTTATATACATAATACATAGCTTTGATGTACTAAGTAATGCATCTCTTAATGTATAATGCATCTGTGTTTAACAGCTGGTGTATTCAAGTGGGAATTCAATGCTGGTGTCCATTATCCATAAGACTAAACTCTGAATTTTTGTAAAAGTCCATGTAAAACCCACATGAATGAATTCAGTTACTTCTTCATCATGAAATAATGTTATATATATATATATATATATATATATATGGTATAAGAATTATAGTAGGTGTATATAGGATTATATCAGACATGTTTTGAATACTTCCAAGTCATAAAAAAGAAGAATGATAAATTTAAAAAGAGGAAGACATCAATTTTTTTATAGTTTTACAAACAAACTTTAGAAGTTATGTGTACAACTGAATCAATGTTTATGATACTAGTGAGTTTTGGCTGATGGTAGCATTCCATTTATTAGTTGCGTTAATTCCATATCTTGTAAATCAATCACAGAGTGAATAAGCTTCTTTTCTTTGACTGGTTCCTAGTATTCAGAGAGAAGTTATAATCACTCATTATGTGCTTTACTGCATCCCTATACCATCAAACACAGTTAAGCGTGATGTAACTATTTTATTACTTTCACAACAGCCAATCAGATTCTTCCAGCAAGTAACTTATTGCATACACACATGCTGGTGCATAACTGTTCAATCATGTGACTGCTTTTCTGAGATCTGATTGGCCATAATGAAGTAGAAGGCCATAGATAGAATTCTTGAGAGGGTGGCAACCTTCACTTTTAGAGTCTAACTACACAGTGGATTGGGATAACTAACCTCTTTTACATTCTTTGTCTCCATCTTCTCACTGTCGCGTTCTTCCTCAATGGTTGGTAGCGAAGATATTGTCTGGTTTAATACAGTGTCACATGATCTTAGGATTGTTCTAGCATTTTCCATTGCTCTACATCAAATAGAATGTATAATATGTATCTCTCAGTGTAGTAATACTAATATATGTATCTCTCAGTGTAGTAATACTAATATATGTATCTCTCAGTGTTGTAATATTAATATATGTATCTCTCAGTGTAGTAATACTAATATATGTATCTCTCAGTGTAGTAATACTAATATATGTATCTCTCAGTGTTGTAATATTAATATATGTATCTCTCAGTGTTGTAATATTAATATATGTATCTCTCAGTGTAGTAATACTAATATATGTATCTCTCAGTGTAGTAATACCTGTGTATTTGTTGTATCATTTCATCTCTTTGTTTCTTTTGTCGTTCTAAAATAACTCTTAAAGTCTCTCTTGCCTGTTAATTAAACATTTGAAAATATCATGTTTTACATCTCTGTGTTACATATTACCTGGTGAGGTCTATATTCATTAATTAGATGATGCATATTAATAAACAGAATACTAATATCACTAATTTTTTGATTCCGCTGTGAATCAAAGTTGAGAAGAAAAAAGGAGTTTTAATAGATAATAATTTATACGTTATAGTTCTTACTTCTGGAGATGATGGATTATTAATTAAGATATCTAAGAGCTCAAGAAAACATACTAAAATAGATCTATTGAGTTTCTTCAACTCTGCTTTTCTATCTGTTGATAATGATAATAACATGAATAAACTTATATATATATATATAATATATATAATCATATTATACACACATGTTCACGTACCATATTCCTGTGGATAGAGCCGTTGTATATTTTGGTCCTCTAATGGTCGAATCATCATATCATCTGTCTGTAGTAACAAGTATATATATATAATTATGTACATGTATATATACATGGTTATACAATGATTATGGACTAGCTTGTCAAACATACTTCAAAAGGCGCTCCAAACATTTGATAAGCTCCTTTAATTGGCTTTGGAGGTTTTGGAGCAAGACCTGATTCAACATTCTCGTCAGTATATAGACTATAGTATGCAGATGGAGGGTTAGGAAATGTCTGAGTTGATTGAATGTCTCCTTGGGTAGCCATTTTGTAGGCGTGGCTATTAATTATTATTAACCTTTAAAACAAAAACCGCCATTGTGTAGGTGTGGCTATTAATTATTAACCCTTTAATTAAAAAATCGCCATTTTGTAGGTGTGACTATTAATTTTAACC
This sequence comes from Petrosia ficiformis, assembly GCA_947044365.1. Classification (NCBI taxonomy): domain Eukaryota; kingdom Metazoa; phylum Porifera; class Demospongiae; order Haplosclerida; family Petrosiidae; genus Petrosia; species Petrosia ficiformis. Next base: position 802,689 of record OX345643.1, read on the forward strand.
CTTTAATAACAAAAAACCGCCATTTTGTAGGTGTGGCTATTAATTTTAACCAAAACTTCCATTTTGCAGGTGTGGCTATTAATTATTAACCATTTAATAACAGAAAGCGCCATTTTGTAGGCGTGACTATCAATTATTAACCCTTTAATAGCAGAAACATCTGTATGCAACTACCACACTTACTAAATATGACAGAAGAGGGATATGGATTTTGATCAGTTAATGAAAATAGCTGCTTCAAATCAAGCTGCTGTAGAGAAAAGAGTGAGTACATGTATTATAAATATAATAATAATAATGATACTAGTGTCACCATAGGTGTCATCAGTCCCAGCAGGAAGTCCATAATCTTAGTGGGTGTGTTTTGGGGTTTGTAGTATACTGTAGCTTTTCTTGGGATTGTAGACTCATTTATTATTTATTATAGTTTCAGAGGAAGAAAGAGACAATAGAAAATGAAAAGGCTCAATTAAGAATTCAGGAGTCTGAGAGGAAGAAAGAAGCTAGAAAGAAATTGAAGAAATATGAAGCAGACAGTCTCAAATCTCGTTTGATTTATGAGGGCTTGTTATCAAGGACAGGTCAGTCTGTATATACAAGTATGTGTATGTATGTATGTGTGTGTGTATGTAATACTATGTATGTACATGTATGTGTGTGTGTATGTAACGCTATGTATGTATGTGTGTGTGCATGTGTAATACTATGTGTGTGTGTGTGTATGTACGCACTGCATATATACGATTGTACCAGATATTTAACATGCATTTTTTTAATACTATTTTCATATTATAATTAATTAATTATCCTTCCCATTCTTTTTTTTTTTGTGTGTCAAATTTCAATCCATTACTTCATTATTGAGTTACAGTATAATCATGTATTAACTTTATGACATTAACTATACACTATAGTACATATAAAGTCATCATATCATAATATTGAGGTCATCATGAATGTGAACATACTTTATGTGTGTATATATAATCCTTATTTCAATCAGGAGAACCACTGAACACTCCTTCATCTTCTAATACAATAACCCCCTCAATTACTACATCCAATAATAAAACCACACCCACTAATAAAATTAATAGGCATTCACAAGCGTCTTCTAAACATGACTCAAAGACAGGAACTAGTGTCTCGTCTCGTCCAACTGAAGGTTTTTCAAAGAACCCTGTGAAAAGTTCTCCAAAGAACCATAAATTAGATGTTAAGGCTCGTTCACCAAAGCTCAGTGGTAATGATAAAAGTAAAACACCACCCCCTCAATCGAGCAAGAAATCTAAACAAATTGGACCTGTTGACTTTCAAAACTTGTTAAAAATTGCACAAAAGAATTCATCAGAAACAAAGCAATCAACCAGAGCATCTAACGAAGGAAGAGAAGAAGGAGAAAGAATAAAATACACCAGTCCTGCACCAATTGGAGTGGGAAGGTTATTATTAGATAAGTCCAATAGAGAAAGTAAAGTTAAGGAGCAAGTAAGTAGTAATAAATATAAAAAAATTAACAGTTCTGATAATGATATACGAAAAGATGCCACTGGTAAACAAGAGAATACATCATCTTGTGACGTATCCAGTCTTAAGAAATCTCGAATTCCAAACAGCAAGTATCCCAATGATCAAAATAGAAAAAGTACTGCTAACAGCTCTCCTAGTACTAGTAGTATACAAAAAAATGTTAATAGACTCAACCCTGGTCACATGACCAGAGGGCGTGGCAAAGGACCTGTTTTGGGTGGTCATATGGAAAAGACTAAAAATTTTCAAGTAGGAAATCGGATGAAACCGAAATCATTTTATCCTGCCAGTGCTAGATTAATTACTGATAAACATTCAGGGTCATCCTCTCAAAGGATGCTCCCTTATCGAAGCACCTGGGTGGATGAAATGTCTGATTTTATGCAAAAAACTGAATATGATATAGAGGAGGACAACGAGGAAGATCTTGATGACTTTGTTGTTGATGATGATGATTGTAATGAATATGTGGATGATGAAACGGAAGATTATTCCTCAACTATTAGAGAAATATTTGGATATGATAAAAGAAGGTGCGTAGAAAACACTTATTGGGTTGCTAGGAAAGTTTCAGTATGTTGGGTGTAATGGGAGTTAATTTATTACATGAAAATATGGTATTTCGCAATGAAATTAATATTCCATTGCTATTGGGAGATTTGTTGATTATGATTACAGAATTACGTTTATCATTGAGTGCCTCATATTTGTGTGTGTGTGTGTGTGTGTGTGTGTGTGTAGTTTTTCAGAATTTTAGTTGAAGGGAGCATGTATTAATGTTTATAAAAGCACCATGTTTTAATCACTCCATTACAATTATCTGTATACCTAACCTCCTCCTTATTCTATATGGGGTAACATGGCCACAGCTTTTTAGAATGAAATAATTATGTTACTTTACATTAGTATTGAAATTTTAGGGGGCAACCCAGGTCTGTATGATGATACTCTATCACTATTAAATTATCATTATCTTCAGATACTTGTCATCATCTTATAATGATGATGATGTAATGGAATCAAGTTTTGCTCAACAGCAATTTGAAGAACAAAGGAGGTGTGTGAAATTATTTTCTGTAATAAAATTGTGTCTATTTCATTTAATGAAATCAACTATCCACTGAGAATTTCCTTGGGTCTACGGATCAAGATATTGAGATACTTACCCTTCTCTTCCCCTTGAAGTATCAATCAATGACTGTTATCATGATTTGTATTTTTGCACTAATGATAGGGTGTATTGTTTAGGCAGTGGTGTGGAAACAGCCAGTCATGCAGGACATTGTCCGACAAATCTAGTGAATGTCTGGTAAATTGAATCTGAACTGTATACAAAGTATATGGGGAGCAGGACAAGAGTGGTGAAAATAGGTCAAAATGTCCGGTTGTTGGCTCACTATTTCCACACCCCTGTGTCTGGAGATTCTTGGTGCATAGTGGTATTAATTAATCTATAATGTTGGTATCCATGGAGATATAAATATATGTTGTTTTAGTTCTCGTATCGGTATGATGGAAGATGCCGAAGAAATGAGAAGAGAAGAAGAAGAATTGAAAAGAAAAGGAAAACGAAAAGCTGATAAATTAAAAATGGGTGGCAATTCTACTTCCTCAAAGAAAATGAAACAGTCTAGTTTGAGTTTCAGATAATACAAACTTGTTCAATATTGAGATGACAGAGTATATTATTTATGATTTTTTCACAAATACTTCATTCACCAATAGATACATTTTGTTGAAATAATGATTAATAATTACCTGAATGTGTAAAGCTAATCACAGTATATGTTATGTAGAGCCTCACGGGTATGAGGCTCAGTACATGCATAACATAAAGCCTCATAACCAGGTAATGGATATGAAGCTCAGTACAGGTAACGGAGTCTTGTATCAGATGTAGGTAATGAGTATGAGGCTCAGTACATGCATAACATAAAGCCTCATAACCAGGTAATGGATATGAAGCTCAGTACAGGTAACAGAGTCTTGTATCAGATGTAGGTAATGAGTATGAGGCTCAGTACATGCATAACATAAAGCCTCATAACCAGGTAATGGATATGAAGCTCAGTACAGGTAACAGAGTCTTGTATCAGATGTAGGTAATGAGTATGAGGCTCAGTACATGCGTAACAAAGCCTCATAACCAGGTAATGGGTACGAGGCTCAGCACAAGCCGGTAACAGGTATGAGACTCAGTACATGTAACAGAGCCTTGTACCGATATTATGCATACAGGTAACATTGAGCCTTGTATATACCTGTTTCAACTTGTACTTTGTTATTATATCAGTTGTTGTAGTTCTTTTTTGTTCAAAAGATAGTTAATATACACACACATTGCATAATAGAAGTGATTGCTGATTATATTATAAAGTGGATTATGAAACAAGTTTCATCTTTGTCCTTTATGCAGTCTTTGTTGTAACACTGTATTTGATTTCATGTGTTTACGCAGGTTAATACACGCATTTGATTGATCGAGTTGTTTCTGAAGAACCTCAGCTCTTTGATTAAGAAGTTGTACTTGTAATTTTAAAGACTGAATTGTATCTTGATATTGCTGTTGATGGACAAATGAGATCACCATGCTGCATCTTCATGCTTGCAATGTATACCAACTTCAAAAATCACAAACTATATATTAGGTATAGGCATAAGACTTGTGCACAAACTGAAATTAATACATCGTTTGGCATTGGTTCTTTATCTACAAACTAAAATAGAGTCATGTTTGAGTTGAAACTAAACGTTATAAATTCATTTTTGGATACACATGTGCAGTACTATGGTTTCATCTGATAATTGCACTACACATTTACATATGAAACAATATTTCATGAATTTACAATACATTCAGTTTTGATGATGAATGTCTGACAGTGCATTGTAGAGTGGATCAAAGCTTCTCAAACATTTAGATTCTTTGCGCTATGGGACGGCATGTTGTACAACAGATCAAAGCTATCAAACTCAATTTAATTCTATTTTAGATAGGGTATGCAAAGAAACGTTCCGCTCTCTCTATCTCTCACTGTGTGTGTTCATGCATTCTTGTAGTTTCTAATTATTAAATTAATACCTGCTTTGCAGAAAGAGGCAGTAATTCTTTCAGTCTGGATTCATGGAGTACTTTTAATTGTGAAACCTGAAGTAAAAGAAACATTTATAAATTATAATTACAAACTGAGCCTTCTTCTTATCATTAATGTATGTGACTCATTTCCACAGCCCAATTGTACCTCAGATTCATAGTATTTCTGTAATCTTTGTATTCTATTTTCTAATTCCAATGATGTACTCTTTGAGTTCTCAATGGACTTTGATAGCTCCTAAGAATATGACACCAACTTCATCAATGGTCACCATTATAATAATATTTACCTTCACACTAGCTTCATGTTGTACTCTCAAATTTTCTATTTCAACTTCTTTTAGTTTAACGAGTTCTTCCACTTCTTGTCCATGCAGTTCAATGTTCCTGATTGAAGATCAACAAGACATATGGTAACACACACAGTGTTAGACAGGCAGACAGACAGACGGACAGATAGAGACAGACACAGACAGAAAGACACACACACCTCTCATAGTCTCCTCTTATTTCTCTTATTTGTGATTGTAAAGTAGCTATAGTCTATGAAAAACAGACTGTCAAGCTAATAGACACAGAATATAATATTCCTGTACCTCATCTGCTATTGATGTTTTCAGCTCAGCATCATGCTGCATTTGTAGTGAATGTAGCTCGTGCTATTTTAAATGACATGAAGTATGTATATTCATGTATACAGTTACATATATACATAATATTATAATAGTCAGGGAAAAAGGAGCCAGACACCTTAGCCAAAGAATTGGCTATTGACACCTTGATACAACGAATCATTCCCAGAATGTCTAATCCCAAAATGTCTAAATGAAAATCCTAGACCCTAGACCCTAGACCCTAGACCCTAAACCCTAGACCCTAGACCCTAGACCCTAGACCATGTAGACATTTTGGGATTAGACATTCTGGAAAGCACCCGATACAACAAAGGTGATAGATGATGGACTCACAAAGTTTACTGGCAGACTCTTACACTGAATATACATATACAGTATATAATTTCAAACCTTCTCAATAAGGTTTGATAATTCAGTTTGATGTTGTTCTTTTAAGACTAATTTTAGTTTTGCAATCTGCATGGAGAATAGAAGTTTCAGAATCTATCAAAGCTGATATCCGTTGTCTTATCTTACTGCTGTCTTATGAAGCTTTTCCCTGGCATCTTTATCATATTCAGAAGTCTGTTTCAATTCTTTTAGATCTGCTCTGTGTTTTATTTTCATTTCTTGGAAATTGTTATTCAAATTTTGTATCTCATTTTCCAAACCACTGATAACCTAGTAAAAAATTATCATCATTGCCCATCCGTAATACAGCGAAAATGCAATTGTGTAAATATAATTGTCTTCCATTGCCATCATAAAGTTATTATACATGTACATTCAAATTTGAAGTTCCAGTTTTTGAGGACATATTCACACATGCATGTATATATAGACACATTTTATCAACTACATGCAAAGATCCACTTAGGGACGAATTATTTAATGAGTTGAGTACCTGTTGATTTCTTTCAGTGTCCATTTTACTCTGGAGTTTTTGGTCACGCATTTGAGTTCTCATTTCTGTAATCATTTGTTCCTGAATAATTTAATAGTGAGCGTTATAAATCAACAGATAGATTTCAATCTACTTTTGAGTGTAGGTACTCTTCTGTCATTTTTTGCACTTCAAGTTGATGTTGTTCTTTCATTGAGAGTACTGTAGCAGCGTGCTGCAGGTGTGAAAGTCAGATTATAAAATTTAACAAACTACTCGGTATATTGGTAGAGTGGCCGAGCGGTCTAAGGCGCTGGTTTAAGGCACCAGTCATTTCGATGGCGTGGGTTCGAATCCCACCTCTGCCAGTATTTTTCTTTTTTTTTTCCTTTTTTTTTTAACTTACTTGTGAAAGTTGCTGATAAAATTCATCCTCCTGTTTCTTCTTAGAAACTTTCAAATCAGCCAATTCTTTTTCTAATTTCTCAATCTACTAATACATAATATAAGGACAGAAGGTGGACACACACACACACACACACACACACACACACACACCTCGTTTTTCATATCAGTAAACATACTGTTCATCTGCAGTTCAACCTTACTTTTGTAGTCTCCAATAGATTTCTCAGATGTTTTCACTTGGATTTCAGAGGCAGCTCTCAGTTCCTTCACCTGCATGTCTTTTTCGCTAGGAAATTGAATATCTTTATAATAAAGTATTTTACTCAAAGCTGCATAGTATCTTTGAGGTTATTTTGTATTGTACATACATGCATATACACACATAAATCAACTCAGGTGATGTTAGGAAATTACCAAATTGTGTTCTCCATTTGCTGTATTTGTTTGGTAAAGTTGACTTCTTTATGTTTCTGTGTGTGTTCTAATTCATTAATCTATTAATAGAATAGATAAACCATACAGCAAGTTAGCATCTATAGCCTTGACTGTATATATGTATGTGTGTCTGAGCCTTTTTAGCCATGCCTACACGTAAGAATCCAGGCCATATAGCGACAAGTTTAAACTGTGTCTACATTTTTGCAAAAGGAAAAGATGTTTGATCAAGTACGCTAGGCTTCAATTTGTAAATAGATACTTTAAGATAAGCCCTCGATGTCAGGAAAGAGAAAATAAGATAAGCTAATGTAGAGAAATATCTTACGATTAATAGAGAAAAGAAGCATTGTGTACGCATTGCGTAAATGTATGGTATTACGCATTGTGTAACTGTACACACTTGCGTAATTATGTGACAATTCATCTATTGATCCATGAAACATAAAATCATTTATTTGAACCGAAAGGAAACTCAATGAGGTTATTATTGATTGTCAACTAACCTTTAGTTGATATTCTATTTCCTTTTGTTTCATCATCTTTCTTGAGGAATTCTCAGCCTCCTAAATTAGTTATTATAAATACTAATACTACTACACACAGTGATGTATATAATGATACTCAATTAGTTATTATAAATACTAATACTACTACACACAGTATTGTATATAATGATACTTAAGCACCAAAATTAGCCTAAGGAGCACAAAATTTTGACATCATGGTAACTGACAATGGAGAACACACAGGCCTCAAGGCTGAATCATTGTGTGCAGGTATATTTCTTTGTTTTAATAAAATATTTGGTATAATACTGACCCAGTCAACGAAATAATACAAGTCTCTACTAAATCAATGATCTAATGAAGTATGAATGTCATTCAAACTCTTCACAACATAATAACGAAGAGGTTGGATCTCACTAGATGTTGTATGTTGTAATAGATATTTACACACTCACCATTAATTTCATTCTATTTGTTGAAGTTGTGTCTTCCAGTTTGTGTTGCAATGAAGTGACTTTTTGTTGTAATTCATCAATCCTTTTACAAGCCTGGGTTTGTTTATCCGACGTCTCTCGTTTCAATGACTGGATAGCGTGTTCCATTTGAGATTGCACTTCTTTAACCATTAGTTCTTTTTCTGCTTGTAGTTTGAAACAGGTTTGTTCAAGAGTTAGGACTCTATGTAATAAAAAAAGAACGATCTCATCTTGAATGAACAGACATAGACAAACCTTTCTCTGCTTTGGTTCAATTCTCTTTGAATAGAAGTCATATTTTCTTCGAGTTTCATCTATTTAATATGATGTCATAAATAGATGTAATTTTTGTTAATTCTTACAGTTTTTCTGACCTTCTCTTTCGTGATTCTGTCTTTTGCTCTATTAGACAATTCTAATGAGTTCATTATTTGTTGAGAATTATCTTCAGCCTCGGAAAGAGCTTTAGACTGCAAAATATGAAAATTATGTACAAATATGTATGTACTACATACATGTATATTAGTGTTGTTTTAGTATGACAATAATGACACTTTCAGTTATATATAGAGTATGACTAGTTTCTCAAAATTTTAGTTATAGTCGATTAACTAAAATAATATTAGGCTTACTAGAAGTGCCCATTATTGGCCACTTTTCATTTTAGTTAGTTATAGTTATTGCAATAGACTTGTAATTTAGTTATAGTTTAAGTTACACACCCATCCATTCATCCATCCATCCATCCATTAGTTACATGCATCAGGATTTTTGATATGTTTTGAACCATAGGCCAAATTGGCTCAACAATGGCTAGTGTGTGCGTCATTGGGAAGACATTTTGGCCCAATTAACAAAGAGTTAATGCTGTTAGTGATAATATACAGAGTTGACAGAATATAGGTGTACTTTATTGTGGAATAATAACTCACTAAATGTTGTTTTTCTGTCCAGCATTCAGTTTCTAACTTCATCATTCTTTGATTTGCTTCTTTTAAAACTATTTGAATTTCTTGCGAATGTTTTTGTTCATTATCTAACTTTTGACGTTCAAAATCACTAATAATAGTATGTAACTGAAAAAAGAAATAATTCATTTTATCAATCTTATAATTATGCTTTTCTTTCCTAATCCATCCAACCATCCATCCATCCATCCATCCACATCCAACCATCCACTCATCCATCCAACCATCCATCCATTCATCCACTCATCCATCCATCCGACCATCCATCCATCCATCCATCCACTCATCCAGCCATCCATCCATCCATCTACTCATCCATCCATCCATCCATTCATCTACTCATCCATCCATCCATCCATCCATCCATCCATCCATCCATCCATCCATCCATCCATCCATCCATCTATCCATCCATCCATCCATCCATCCATCTATCCATCCATCCATCCATCCATCCACTCATCCATCCATCCATCCATCCATCCATCCATCCATCCATCCATCCATCCATCCATCCATCCATCCATCCAACCATCCATCCATTCATCTACTCATCCATCCATCCATCCATTCATCCATCCATCTATCCATCCAACAATCCATCCATCCATCCACTCATCCATTTGTACATTAACATACCTTCTTCTCATATTCTATCTTCATAGCATATTGCTGTTGATGAGATGTATGTTTAGTTTCACTGAGTTCTCTCAGTTGTTCCTTGTGTGTCAAACTATTCCATTTCTCAAGTTTAATCACTATAAATTAATAAAACACATATTATTATATATCAGAGCATACATAATCAGGACATCATTATCTAACTCTAGGAACAGTTTTGGCCTAATCTGAAACAACTGATTTTGCAATGAAAAAATCAATACCAAGGCTATAGTTCAGGGTTAGAATTCGAATTTCGAGAGAATACAAAAATGCTCACGGTTATAACAGATAATATTATTGATCAAAACCACTTTGGAAACATAATAAGGACATCATTATCTAACTCTAGAAACAGTTTTGGCCTAATCTGAAACGATTGATTTTGCAATGAAAAAATCAATACCAAGGCTATAGTTCAGGGTAAAAATTTGAATTTCGAGAGAATACAAAAATGCTCACTGTTCTAACAGATAATATCACTGATCAAAACCACTTTGGAAACATAATAAGGACATCATTATCTAACTCTAGAAACAGTTTTGGCCTAATCTGAAACGATTGATTTTGCAATGAAAAAATCAATACCAAGGCTATATATAGTTCAGGGTAAAAATTTGAATTTCGAGAGAATACAAAAATGCTCACGGTTCTAACAGATAATATTATTGATCAAAACCACTTTGGAAACATAATAAGGACATCATTATCTAACTCTAGAAACAGTTTTGGCCTAATCTGAAATGATTGATTTTGCAATGAAAAAATCAATACCAAGGCTATAGTTCAGGGTAAAAATTTGAATTTCGAGAGAATACAAAAATGCTCACTGTTCTAACAGATAATATCACTGATCAAAACCACTTTGGAAACACTCAATAATCCATGGTTCATAAACTCTACATTATATTTTTGTATTAATTAACCCTTTGCTTCCAGATTTCTACACTTGGCTTCTAGTTGATGGGTTTCAAATGAATGTTGAGCCCTCAATTCTTCAATTTCTGCATTTTTCTCATCAAATATCTATAAATAAATAACATACAATAATATTTATAGTGACGTAATCAAGTAGCCTAATTTTCAATTCATGTGTAATTAGTAGTCAAACATATTCTCTTTGTCGATAGGTCACTCTTTTTCTTAATCTCATCCTCAGCTACCACACTCTAGAAGCAGCTAGAGACAAGACTAGATATTTCTTGTCTATATAAACCATTACATGAAATAATTCATTTTGATGTTTAACGCTATAATGAAGGATTCAAATAATATGGATCCCGGTATTTTTTTGCTAATGATATTCATGATATTTGTTTGTATAGTGGAAGCCATACACAATAAACTAAACAGGTTTCCCACTATGAATATGGTTCATAAAATTAATACATTGTTTTGTGGTATTACGAATTCCTTGGACTCTGCCCTTGGGATCCAAATACCTGTAATTCTGCTAATTAAAGTACGTTCATGTTGAGTTAGCACCACAAAATGATAATATCATATAGTTTGGTGCCAACTCAACATGAACGTACTTATCACATGATTGTCTTGTGATATTAATAACTGATATGAACTAACAGAAATATAATTTCTTACCTTTTTTAATGAATCACCATGGTGATCATCCTGTTATTAAAAGCAATATAAAGTATTTATTAACAAACATTATCTCATACCTTCCTATGATCTCTGGTAATATTGTATGATTGATTGCCAATCGAGTTTAGAGATCTTGACTCTGAAAGATGTACATGTACATGTACAGTAGATATTACAAGTAAGTACATGTACATGTACAGTAGATTTCATAATATAAGTACATGTACATGTACATTAGATATCATATATAAGTACATGTACATGTACAGTAGATATCATATATAAGTACATGTATAGTAGATATCATAATATAAGTACATGTACAGTAGATATCATAATATAAGTACATGTACATGTATAGTAGATATCATATATAAGTACATGTACATGTATAGTAGATATCATATATAAGTACATGTACAGTAGATATCATATATAAGTACATGTACAGTAGATATCATATATAAGTACATGTACATGTACAGTAGATACATATTATATGTACATGATATCTACTGTACATGTACATGTATTCATAGATGGTATCTATGTACATGTACATGTATGTATATGGATTGATTAGTAATTAATTATTACACTGATTTCATCATCTTCAACTAACTATATATTACATGTACATGTATACTGAATAATATATGTTACATGTACATGTATACTATATTACATGTACATGTATACTGAATAGTATATATTACATGTACATGTATACTGAATAGTATATATTACATGTACATGTATACTGAATAGTATATATTACATGTACATGTATACTGAATAATATATATTACATGTACATGTATACTGAATAGTATATATTACATGTACATGTATACTGAATAGTATATATTACATGTACATGTATACTGAATAGTATATATTACATGTACATGTATACTGAATAGTATATATTACATGTACATGTATACTGAATAATATATATTACATGTACATGTATACTATATTACATGTACATGTATACTGAATAGTATATATTACATGTACATGTATACTGAATAATATATATTACATGTACATGTATACTGAATAGTATATATTACATGTACATGTACATGTATACTGAATAGTATATATTACATGTACATAATTCAATTAACTATAACTAAATAAAAATTCTACTATTAGGCCACTTCTAGTTGGTTAACTAAAACTAAAACCTTTTAGGAAAGCTAATATTAAGTACTGTGTACAGTGAGTAGTATATATGTTGAATTAAGGAAGTAAATATGGAATGTTGTGTAATATAAAATCATGTGAAATGATATCCCAGAATTGTAGGTGTTGTCTTCTGTCTCTTGTAAAATATTACAAATAACTGACTCTCGTTCAACAGACTAAATGTAAACTACTTGATAATAAACATAATTATAACAATGTATATTGTATTAGTATAATGTATAATAACTATACATAATTATACATGTATGATATAAATATGATATACAGATCATTTATCGCATAAGTAACAACGGAAATAACTATTAAGCTAATTATTACATTATGCTTTAACTAATACAAGTTCTAAGTGTTGTTCACATAATTATTATAATTATATTTATTATTATGACTGCATAGGTTTACAAAAATGCTGCATAAATACACACAGTTAATTAGTGTAAATATCCATCTGTCCGTCCGTTTGCCCTTCCATCCATCTGTCCATCCATCCATCACAAAAAAGACATTTATTTGTAGACAACACACTCACTTGATTTATTGGAAAAGGAAAGTGACTTTGATGATTTGACTGACTGTAGTATAGGAAAAAGGATAACTTTTGAATGAAATGTTTTTAACAAAATAATGAGTCTGAAATAGACCTAGCAACACATTCATGTATACTTAATAGAGTGGCTACCTCTGATTTTTGATGTGTTATTCTGGAACCTGATTCTAACAGAGTTGTCACATCAGAAAGTTCATCACTGTCAGTTAACTAAAATTAAAAAAAACTATATGCATACGTATATATGTGTGTATGTACATGTATGTATGCATACATGTATGTATTTTTATAATGTACATATATGTACATATATATGTATGTACATGTGTGTATGTACATGTGTATGTATGTATACATGTATGACTACTGTTTTTACAGCTGTGTAGTTAATTACTCACCACATTAGAATAGCCCTTCTTTTTTCTTGATAGTCTCAATAATTCATCTACACAGTATATATATAATTTATATATTATAATAGATTACATTAAAATATTCATAAATGAATGTCTCACCGTGACTCAAAAGACTTTCAGTAGACGAGGAAAGAGATGAGAAGTCCAATGAATGCTGAATACTCTATTCCAAAGAACATAGAATAAGTTTTAAACCTCATACTTACAAACACACCTTTCTATTTACCGGAGGTGTTGGATCAGGTTGCTGTTTAAAGAGTGGACTCCTATGATTAACTTCATTAATTAAAGATACTTGTATTGGACTTGTACTCAAGGGTTTTGGTTTATCAAATTTATCATGAGTTGAGGATGTGGGAGTTGAATGGATGAGTCCCTTTGGAGTCAGTACGGCCCCAGGGGTGTGTACCAAATTAACAAATGTACTTAAAGGGTTTTTGAATGGGATAATTTTCCGGGGAGTACTGAAGTACAGAGTGTTATCAACAGTAGTGGTAGTTGATGGTTTATTGGAGCGAAAATGAGGTTCAATCAAAGTCTCTGAACTTGATGAAAATAGATTATCGAGCTCGTCTTTCTGAAAAGAGAGACCATGTACCACTCTTATAAGATGCAGAATGGTATACTTTGTGATTCTTTGTGATGCTTTGCTAATTTTGCCTCACATAGAAAATAAATTCTAAGATGAGGCAAATCAGAAGTTAGCATTTGGTGTGTATCAATGAAAATGTTAAGTTTGAATTTTTCAAAAGAGACCTGCCCAATAAACAAGTTGAAAGGGGTGTGGCATATCAATTGAAAGAGTGCGTAATAATGAAGAGGTGTTGAATAACCTCATACAGCGCAAGAGAAATCACTGCTTTCATGTTAAAAACAACAAAACAGATGGTTTATATGTATGTCAGTGTTTTTTAACATTTCAGAAGTGGTTATATATATAAGTGTATTGTGACTGGTTTGAGAGGTGTCATTATAACACACTACTGTATATACATGTATATACATGTGTATACATGTATATACATGTATAATATGCACAAAATATTATGTGAATATTTCAGAAGTGGTTATTATAGTATATATAATGTATTGTGACTGGGTTTGAGTGGTATCATCATAACACACAGTATGTACATGCACAATTTATTATACTTATCAGATCGAGATAAACAAGTGTTTGTCGTAGTCTGACCTTTTTAAAACCAGGCTGTTCCAATACGAGGCACGAGAAACCTAACACTACACAGGTCTACTGTAATAACAAACACTCCTCCACCTTAATCAAATTTGCATGCATTAAATACATGTAGATTATTAAATTATAATACGATCTATTGTTCCAGTAGCATTGTTTGAACAATAAGATAGCATTTTAAAAAATACTATAATTTCATAAAATTCTAATATCTAACATTATTGATATCGGACATGCTAATATCACCCAGCGCTTTACAGAACCCAATTTCACAATATCGGCAATATTGCCTTGTGAATAGTAATTATAGTAAATGTCGATTAGGCTATTCTTTATAGATGAAGTTTAGTCTTGCAAGCCAGCCTCTTATTTCACAATGAGGAGGGCTGCCTTGTGAGACTAGATGAAGTAATGAATGTTAGTGCTCCACAAACATTTGTATACCACTCACTACTTGTGGAAATAGATGAACTGGTGGGTTTGTATCAAAAGGAGTTTCCAGTTTACCCAATTTGAGGGATTGTAATAAAAGCTTTGTGTAATGATTACGACTTAATCTGAAACAAGGGATTATAAGTAACAGTTTATTTTATTAGTTACAGTTCTTACTTATCATTATTTTCTGATAATAGTTTCTTGATCCATAGCGTAACTTTATGACGTTCATCTGTGATGAATCAATTATATATATATATATTATATATATATATATATAAATTATATATATATATATATATATATATATATATATATATATATATATATATATACATGCACACATATATGTCGTCACTCCCAAACATCATCTACCTGAATTTCTTGGTAAAACTTTAGCCAAAGGTTTAATTTTATGAATAGTCTTCTTAAATTCATCATCCATTCTTAATTTTCTATTTTAATGTTAGTCCTGCTTTAATCAACTCCACCATTGATCCACCAAGCTTTTTGTATTTACCGCCACGAGTAACCATAGCAACCATTGTACTTATTAATTGGCGCCATAATTGAAACCATGTACCCAATGAAAAAGTGGTGTGAACAGTGAATATCGGCTAATATAACAATAATTATTTATTATTATACAACAACAAAAAACTAAAACATTTTTAGTGATCCTGTGGTTGGGATAGTATTAGTATTACATATATATATATATAATATTATTATACAGTGCATTAAATTAAACAAGAATAATTATAATAATACTAAACATGAGATATTGTCAGCTGCAGCTGTGACAAAAGGGAAACACAAACAGCGAACAAAAGTTTATAATACATACACACAATAAGTGGTACTCAGAGACAAATAGTTCTCTCCATTCGAATTGAATTGAATCGCTGATTAACTTGTACTTCCTTATATATACTATGTATTTTATGATCTAACAGCAATGCTATTCGGAAATGACGTGGCTAAAAGAGATTGACGTCTTTCTTCAGGCATGTTATCAGATCTGATAAATTCAAAAGCAGTTTTGAGATCGCCAGATTGTATTAGAGATGGTACTCCTGCCAACACACTGAGTCCACTCAATAATTGTCCAATTAGTAATACGGGTAAAAGAAGGACGACCACTACGGCATTTATAGGTAGAGTTAACACTTGAACTATACTCGACAACATCTTGACTTGAGTTTTAAGTAAACTTTTAACAGACACAAACAGACGACTGCTGGTAAGTCAGCTTTAGACGTTCCTTCTTTTATGCAACAAGAAAGCCGACGTAGCCGTTGACATCACGTGACACGTGGGTACAACGTGCTAGCAGTATAAAACGTGCTATATAGTTATTTTTTTATTTCCATATTAGGAATCTTAGGATTATAAGATAATCGTAATAATAACAGTTATTGTATCAAAATTTATACACAGCTTTCAAACCAGTCTCTTCAAAATATCGATGTCTTTTAAGTTGTTTATTTTGAGATTCCGATGTAAAGAACTGATTTATCTTAGCATAGCCAACAGACATCGCCTGGTCCTCCTCATCCTCATCAGGCCTTTGAAAAACAAGAAATAGAAAATAAAATGTATACATACTTTAGCGAAATAACAAGGCTGGTGAACCACTTGATAATTGTCTATAATGTATAAAAATTGCTTTACTTTTTTATCCCCAAGATCCAGGTTGCAGGCTTGTATGAATGTGATATATATATACTAGGACTGCAAAATCTCCTTATATGGACATGCATATGTATTCATTATTGTGAAATAAGTTAATGTAAGCTAGAGAAAAAAAGCAGCTGTAATTTGAACCCAGGATCTCCTGATTCCTAGTCAAGTGCTCCTACCACTATAAACCAGTCTATATATCACTATAAGCCACTATAAGCCAACTACAGTTAACATAACAATGTTACACATGCACACAGCAGAGCAAAATTATATGCATACTAAAACAAAATGCATTGTGTACTCTCTCATTATTGCGCTCAGCATAGCAAATAATTATGTACAGTGTGATATACATGCCTATAGAATAACAATGATGCAATGCCCCAGAAACATGCTTGCCATGAGCTGTTGTTACTGTGGTTTTCAATGTAATTCATCCACACACTGGTTACACAGGTAATTCAATACATGTAAACAGCTGTTACTATGGTTTCAGGGACAGAAAATATACAAGCTGTTTATAGTCTACCATTTAAATTCGAAGGCTTTAGAATCCAGCTTCTCTTGACATGTGGACCAACTGAATCTGACAATGGATGGATATCCGAATACAGGATCAATAGAATTCTTCATCCA
>OX345643.1:825000-832500 GCA_947044365.1 Petrosia ficiformis
TTCAGTAGGTGGTTCTATCTGTACAATTCCATCAGTTTTATCAGATTGGTGAAATTCTACACTATTTCTTAAGGGGCTTGTTTTCTTCTTCTTCTCAGCATCAATGTCAGCAGCTGGAAGGAAGGAGAGAGAGAGAGAGAGAGAGAGAGAGAGAGAGAGAGAGAGAGAGAGAGAGAGAGAGATTTTAATTAATTGCAAATGTATAAATTACTATACATGAGATTTAAGTATAATTATGATAAATATACGAACATTTGTGACAGATCTCTTGCATATTTCTATTCAAATATAAGAAACACTTTAACAGTCTACATACCGTAAATAATCTGATTATAAATTATAATTATATACTCTTATAACTCTTACCTGACACACAGCATGTCAGAATATTCATGATTATAAATATTTACTAAATTAAGTTCTTTTCAAATGTAGAGATAGCTAACTGCACACTGTCTTAACTTTTAAAAGTTCAGGAGCAAAAGCAATCCTCTTCCAGTAAAGTGTATTAAATTAAAGACAATAATAGCATAAACTATTGTGTCTTGAATACTTGAGCCCAGACAATGAATATCCACACACACACACACGCACACAGGACAAGTAAAGAAGTAAGCAATGATACTATGAATTCAAGTTGACAGCTCAAAACATCTGGATTCCTTTAACTACTATAGACTGAAGACTCAACTACTAACTTCTCCTAACTGAGGTTGATGTAAACAGACCTGGTATTATATATATAATTATACAACAGGTGATGTAAACAGACTTATATAAGCCAAGAGTTAGCAACTAACAAGGTGATTACAATTGAACTTGAGCCAACTAATTTATAAATGGGAAAAATACCTCCTCAATACAAATGAATGTGTGTGAATTGTATTTGGAATTGATACTAACAAGGACAGCAGTAATAATAAGTGCGTGTAAACAATGACTAACAATGGAGTGAATATATATATCCATGTTATCTAACGACTCCATGGTAAGTACAACATGCACATGTATAATATGTACATCTTTTAGTTTACTACAACTACGTACATGTCAATATACTTAAAATAAATAATATCAACATACAGTACAATACAGTATAATATAACATAGTATAATAAAGTACAGTACAATACAATACAGTACAGTACAGTATAATATAACATGATATAATATAGTACAGTACAATACAATACAGTACAGTACAATAGAGTAGAGTAGAGTAGAGTACAGTACAGTACAGTACAGTAGTGTACAGTATACAATTTAGTACAGTACAGTACAGTACCGCAACGAACAGTACCACAACATACAGTACAGTACAGTACAGAACAGTACAGTAGAGTAGAGTACAGAACAGTACAGTATAGTACAGTACAGTACAGTATAATACAGTATAGTACAGTACAGTATAGTACAGTATAGTGCAGTACAGTATAGTACAGTATAGTGCAGTACAGTATAGTACAGTATAGTGCAGTACAGTATAGTACAGTACAATATAGTACAGTATAGTACAGTACAGTATAGTACAGTATAGTGCAGTACAGTATAGTACAGTATAGTGCAGTACAGTATAGTACAGTATAGTGCAGTACAGTATAGTACAGTATAGTACAGTATAGTGCAGTACAGTACAGTACAGTATAGTACAGTATAGTGCAGTACAGTATAGTACAGTATAGTACAGTATAGTACAGTACAGTATAGTACAGTATAGTGCAGTACAGTATAGTACAGTATAGTACAGTACAGTATAGTACAGTATAGTACAGTATAGTACAGTATAGTACAGTATAGTACAGTACAGTATAATACAGTATAGTGCAGTACAGTATAGTACAGTATAGTGCAGTACAGTATAGTACAGTACAATATAGTACAGTATAGTACAGTACAGTATAGTACAGTATAGTGCAGTACAGTATAGTACAGTATAGTACAGTATAGTACAGTATAGTACAGTACAGTATAGTACAGTATAGTACAGTATAGTGCAGTACAGTATAGTACAGTATAGTACAGTATAGTACAGTATAGTACAGTATAGTGCAGTACAGTATAGTACAGTATAGTACAGTATAGTGCAGTACAGTATAGTACAGTATAGTACAGTATAGTACAGTATAGTACAGTATAGTGCAGTACAGTATAGTACAGTATAGTACAGTATAGTACAGTATAGTACAGTATAGTGCAGTACAGTATAGTACAGTATAGTACAGTATAGTGCAGTACAGTACAGCACAGTACAGTACAGTATAGTACAGTATAGTGCAGTACAGTATAGTACAGTATAGTACAGTATAGTGCAGTACAGTATAGTACAGTATAGTACAGTACAGTATAGTACAGTATAGTACAGTATAGTACAGTATAGTACAGTACAGTATAGTACAGTACAGTATAGTACAGTATAGTACAGTATAGTACAGTATAGTACAGTACAGTATAGTACAGTATAGTACAGTAGAATATAGTGTACTTACTAGAAGGAGATTTAGAACTGTTTCTCACTGAATGTTCACTTGTCAATGAACTACGAGCAGGACTGAAGAAGAATGAAGAAATAAATAATATTTATACACACACTAACAATGATATGTGTAGCTATAGTGATATGATGTAGGATTTTACCTGGTAAGTCTTTGGAAGCTACTACTGATATTCTCTTTATTACCTTGTCCAACAAGTCGTGGACTACTTGTATCACTATCTGTTACTACCTGTATACATGTACATGTACATATAATAGTGATAATTATTATAGTATATTATAAATATTATTATTAATATTTCAACTGCCAAATTAATTAACTTGTATGTACACAAATATATGTACATACATACATACATACTAGGGCTGGGGAAAAGGTTTGAATATTCGAACCTTCGTTCGTTTACTGTGCATTCGAAGCTAAATTTCTCCCTTCGAAGCTTTGCTGCCACGCCCACTTCAATGTTTGCACATGCGCACTTTTGCAATCTAAACGTGTACGTGTGGTTAAAATTGTGGGTGTGTCCAAGGAAAAGTTGAGGCTGAGTTGTTGGCTGTTTCTGCCTAAATTTTCATTCAAGCGATGCTAAATCCAAGTAGAAATAGTGACAGGAACAAGACTAGTACTTATTATGAAGCAATAATCCAGTTATGGAGGCATTATATTGGCAAACAAGGTAAGAGCAACATTGATAATAACACGTGCAAACCTTCGAAGGTTCGTTCATTTTTGCCGACGAAGCTTCGAAGGTTGTTTTTCTAATTTCGTCCCAGCCCTAATACATACATACATGTACATACGTACGTACATACATACATACATACATACATACATACACACATATGTACATACACACACACATAAATACATACATACATACATACATACATACATGTACATACATACATACATACATTGATGATGAACATTATTATTGTACCTTCTTTTTGGAACTTCCATGGGAAACAGGAAGTGGAACCGTTGAAGTATGAATAGTTGGCAATAGACTAGTGTGATAAGAACTGAGAGAGAGAGAGAGAGAGAGGGAGGGAGGGAGGGCATTGATACTTGTCAATACACAGTACATGTACACTATCAATACATGTACATGTACACTATCATTACATGTACATGTACATTATCATTACAGGTACATGTCATTCTATTCTTACAAGTTGTAAGCACAAAGGAGTCTTCGTTCTAGTTCAGAGAATGAACACAAATGAAAGGTTTCTCCACTTTGTGAAATAGTTAGACTCTTCATTGCACTAAATGAATCAGTGACGAGAAATAGAAGATAAACAGATAGATAGATAGATAGATAGATAGATAGAAGATATTGGATACAGTTTTTGAAATGGAATATGTTATGTTATATAACTTTAGTTTGGAATGGATCAATAATCTTTTTACCTGTACCATTTTCATATAATTATCATTCCCATTCTTTTTTGTGTTTGTGTATGTAAAATTCCAATCCATTTCTTCATTATTGAGTTACAGTATAATCATGTATTAACCTTATGACATTAAACTATACACTGTATTACATATAAAGTCATCAAATCATAATTTTGAGGTCATCATGAATGTAAACAATTGCTGGACTACTCATGATAATAATAGATAATCAAGATGGATACAAAGGGACCTGTACTTCACTAAAAAAGCCCAAAAAGAAACCTGTATTATACTAGAAGTTTAGTTAATGGAAAAAAATAACTAAACTCACTTTGGATCTGATGGATTAACAAACAGTTCTTTATGAAATGAGAGTCTAAGATCTGGAAGAGAGTATATTAACAGATGACCAATGGCTGTTAATATCACTAGGGCATTGTTCCAATCTCTTGGAGCTCCAACAGGAGCAGCTATGGAGGAGAGAGAGAGGGAGAGAAAGAAAGAGAGAGAGAGAGAGAGAGAGAGAGAGAGAGAGAGAGAGAGAGAGAGAGAGAGAGAGAGAGAGAGAGAGAGAGAGAGAGAGAGAGAGAGAGAGAGAGAGAGAGAGAGAGAGAGAGAGAGAGAGAGAGAGAGAGAGAGAGAGAGTACTTATATTATATACAATGTACATGTACATGTACATGTACTGCTTTAGTACTTTCTAAGCCCTTTGTGGCTGTGTTTTATGAATTTTGCTTGTTTGTTTGTTTATTGTTTGTTGTTTGTTAATCGTTTCTACACCTATTGCTAACATGCTAGGCACATGAATGTTCATGTACATGAACGGGTGTTGCAATACATTGTTCACACACAGAGTCATTGTGTACATGTTCATTTTTATTTTACCACTGACCTGGGACCTTGACTTTGATAATCCAAGCACGATATATTCTTTCATGAATTAAAGAATGAATCTTCTCTTTGCGTTTTGAACGCATATTTGGTAATGATATCACCTATTAGTAGAAATAGGGAACATACATAATGTATGTACATATGTATAGTGTGTGTGTGTGTGTGTGTGTGTGTGTGAGTGGGTGTGCACCTTAATTTGTTCCTGAGTAACTATCACAGCAAAATGAGGTGGTGCCATATTTGGTACTATGAGAAAGAAACTTCAATCATAAATAGATAAGAGGAAATTAAGAGGAAGAGGATGAGAAGGAGGAGAAGGAGGAGGATGAGGAGGAGAAGGAGGAGGAGGAGGAGGAGGAGGAGGAGGAGGAGGAGGAGGAGGAGGGGGAGGAGGATGAGAAGGAGGAGGAGGAGAAGGAGTTAACCTGGAATAGCATGATGTTCTACTTCATTAGGAGATGGGAGAAGCTGTCCATCACGATCCAAAATAAAGACACATATAATAGGAGCAGCGTGAACTAATGAGTAATCCTTACCTGTGTCAATATGTACATGTATGTACAGTTTAATACATGTACATGTACATTCACTACATTAAGTACATATAGAATTGTAGCTACAGTTCAATACATGTATATTGTATAAGTACAAGTACATGTACAGTACATGTACATTTAGTTCAGTATAGTACATGTACATATACATGTAACTATACATGTAGTTCAATACATGTACACATGTACATAATTGCATAAATACATGTATACATTATAGTATTACATATACATGTATGTACATGTACATGTAAATTTATACATGATTATATATGTATGATTGTATGTACATGTACGTGTACATGTACAAGTTTACATTTACAAACAGATACACAATACATAATTATATAGAATGTGTATTGTAATTATAGACATACCAGCAGAATGTGCTCTGTTTGCATCAGTATATATTTTAGCAGCTTTTGGTACTTCAATAGAATATCGAATAATTGTAGAACCCAAAGTTGAAGCCAAAACACTAACATGTGGTCCACCACCTGAGGTCAAAAGTCAAAGGTCAAAGGTCAAAATTAACACACAATATTGGAACTCATGATGTGGACACATCAATATACTACTAATCATGTCTCATTACATATAAGTTATATATGTAGTTTAGTTAACTAAAGGCATTAAAAGGGCCTTTAGTTGTAGTTACATATAGTTACATAACAACACTAGTACAAGTACATGTACTTGTTAATATCTGAATATCTGGGATACAGTGTATTCTAATAGGTACAGATATATACAGTATATGTCAATAAAAAGTCACCATACAGTACAGTAATTACTCAGTAGTTTCATTTCCATACTACAGTAGATCAACAGTAGTTTTGATAGTAAATGATGAACTTGTTAATTGAAACACCACAGTAGTGAGTCAGTAATTACTGACAGTAGAACTAAGGTAATTACTATTACTGTATGGTGACATTGTATTGTCATATACTTTAGCTCAAGTCATTATTTCCTCATTAAAGAATGTGAGCAGTTGGCCAGAGACAAGACTATTAATTACTGTATGTTAGTAATTAGTGGGTGTCGTTTAATATTAACATACTTGAAATGTGGGTCTCTGCAAATAACAAATGACTAACTTGTCCCCTCTGTTCTGGGGTGACACCTTTTCCAACTACAGGTCCAGTAGAATCAAGAAGTACAGAGGCATCAGCCGAGTGGGTCCTTCTGTTAAGTTGTCGAGACGTCTTTGGTTCTGATATTCCCAATTCTAGATTTAAAGACGCTGCTATCTTTTTACGTTCCTCGTTAGCAGCAACGACACTTGCTCTTCGTCGAACTGAGCTTCTAACGGAACGACGGAATGATTGGGTTTTGCTTATGTTACGAGCTTCTATTCCATCAGATAGAACTGTCGGATGTATTAAAACTATTGATTTAGTGTAAAAGTTTGCTACCATAAATCCCTTGGTATTAGCAGCTGTAACTCTGAGATAGATAGATAGATAGAGAGATGGATAGATAGAGATATGATGCAATAAATCTTGTAATGTTAATGTATGACGGGGTTAATTATTGAACCTGAATGTGGATGGATAGAAAGATGGATGGATGGATGGATGAATAGATGGATAGATAGACGAATAGATGGACAGATGAGTAGATAAATAGATGGATGGATGGATTACATATACACATATACACACATGTATGATGATTGTATATGCAATTTGTAATTATACATGTATTGTTACTCTATTTGAAGTGTGAATAATTAGAGATACCATATATATTCTATTTACTTACAGGCCCCATGATGGTCTGAATGCCATAGCTGTGATGGGCGAGGCTGGCAAACACTGTACACAAAAAGAAGGTTGAAAACCAGCTGGAAAACTAATGAAGTCAGATTTACAACTCAGAGGAGAGGAGTTCTTTAAACTCCTAACTCCTCCTCTCTTTAATCGAGAATCATCAATGAATATCTCTGCCCTCACATTCTGTGAGAAGAAAGGCGTTTTGTGAATATAATTACAATATAGAAACATATGATGGACATAGGCGTATCTATGGTCATCAGTGAACCAGGGCATAATTAAATATTCATTGTTTTATTAATCAATTATTATTGGTTATTTTAATTAATTACTAACGATTTTTAATAGTTAATCAAAAACTTGCGCGTATAATATTAA
>OX345643.1:842500-900000 GCA_947044365.1 Petrosia ficiformis
GAAGTGTTTTTTAATGACTTCATATTCAAACATTGATGTAGAAAGAGAAATAATTATATGAAGATGTACTACATGTATTATGCATCACAATCTAGGCATCCAAGAAACATGTAGTGGTTTTCAAACAACCACAAAGGGTGGTAGCTAAAGAGATACACATGTACTACTCTGGAATGTGCAGCAGTGGGAATAAATCCCACTGCTTTTAACAAACCACAAATTGAGGCATTTTATACTAACTTACTAAACTGCCAAATGTGAATATTTGTGTTATTTCCGATTTTTTGGGAGTTTCAGCTCTAAATTCAACACCTGGTAGACCATGTCTATTAGGACATAGTTAAAGATACATCTTAAAATACAAAGCGAGAAAGAATGAGAGAGAGAAAGTGAGACAGAGAGAGAGACACAGAGAGAGAGAGAGAGAGAGAGAGAGAGAGAGAGAGAGAGAGAGAGAGAGAGAGAGAGACAGAGAGAGAGAGAGACAGAGAGAGAGAGAGACAGAGAGAGAGACAGAGAAAGACAGACAGAGAGAGAGAGACAGACAGAGAGAGAGACAGAGAGAGACAGAGAGAGACAGAGGGAGACAGAGAGACAGAGACAAAGATAGATAGACAGACAGAAAGATAATAAAGAACATGAGATGGAAGGATACATTCGAAATTCCCCATTCTTTGTGCCCAATACCAAGAAGTTAGTTTCATTATCAAAACCTATTGCTGAGGGAGAATCTGGAAACCCATGTCGTGCAGTCTGTGGAATGATTGGAATTAAATTAATTAGTATATTTTCTGCATTGTGGTTAGTTATATACATGTATCATTAACTATGTGGAACCACAAGTACATGTATGTGCATATGTACATGTGTATAACATGTATGTAGTGCATGTATATATATGTATTTATATATGTATGTGTGTATGTATAACATGTATGTATAACATGTATGTATAACATGTATGTATGTATATACAAATGTAAATATGTACTTATATATGTATGTGTATATGTATAACATGTATATATGTATGTATATATATGTATTTATATATGTACATGTATATATGTATGTAGTGCATGTATATATATGTATTTATATATGTATGTGTGTATGTATAACATGTATGTATGTATGCATGTATATATATGTATTTATATGTATGTGTGTATGTATAACATGTATGTATGTGTGTGTGCATGCAGGTGTGTATGTTTATCTCTCTACATACATACATGTAATCATCCATTATTAATTATTATGTAAAGTATAAACCTTGTACCTATAAATTTATTTAACTACTTTTAAAATAAGTGGTTATTATTATTAAGACAACAGTATACAGTGTGATATTTGCAAACGAACATGATTAGCATTGCCAATTTAGTGGAGCTTTTAATTGAGTCTTAATATCATGGTACAACTTGGGACTTAAAAAGTTTTTCTTTAGTAAACTAGATCGTTTTATTCAATTATATTAATATTTGATTGGCTCACATATGTACATGTATTAGATCATGTGATCATATGTACGATATAATTACCAGTATTATATATATAATAATCATTATATATAATCGCAAGTTGTGTACTCAATTTCATAATACATTATAACCATCATCACAATTTTAATATATATATATATATATATTTATAATTATATATATATATATATATATATATACATAATCATAAATATGTATATTTTAATGTAGTTTTATACAATTACAATTTAAAATACCTTTCTCAATCCGAAGTGTTCTGGTGACAGTTCATCAATACGTGAATATGCTGTACCTCTGCGTTTTAAACGACGCATCTCTCAGATCCAGTTATCTTCAGAATTTGTACTTTTTTTCTGTAAAGCAGACAAGCAAGAAAGAACTTGTTGGTTTTGACAAACTGAAAGTGCAGTACACTTTGCAATCTCGAGCCCTAGGGATACAAAAAGAACGAAACAAGTATACGGAAATATACGGGAACACATATACTGAGATATACGGGAAAGGAAGGTGTGGTTACAAAACTTTTAAGTGTGTGTCTTTGTTGTAAAAATGTTAACTATAATTATTTCTGTTATTCCTATTTTTGTCTAACAGGGATCATGGCTATGATGAAGCCTTTTCTAACAAAGACATTGGATGTCATTACATTTGGAACATTGAGTAGAAGACAGAGAGGCAATACCACAGTAGAGTCACATGTACAAGCACAACAATCCTTATCTGTAAACAGTTTTCAAGTGCCAGAACACGAAGACTGTGAGAATGGATGGTCAATATACTCGACATCGTATACACCCGAAAATCTTGAGACCTTAGAAGATGATGTTCTGTTTTGTAAAAATAATGTGTATTTAAAATTTCCTGGTAAACGAACAAGATCTCCTAGTAATAGTAGCAAAACAAGTAGTACTAACAGTGGAGGTAGTTTGACTGAGTCTGTTGGCCATTCTATTCCAATGCGATCATTATCAGGATCCAATTACGTTTCTGGAGATAACATTATCCTCATTCCTGGGTACCTGTATATATCGACACGGGGCTCAGACTTTGGTCAGACACTCATACTGAATTGGACACCAAATTCCATAATATCACCAGACGATAGCGTCCCATCTCCAAAGGGGGCTATTCCAGTAGACAAGCCATCTTGTTCTTCAGTCTCCATTGATCTTGGTCAAATGGAATCAATACATATATTCTATCAAGCAGGCAGCGATGTGACCATAGGTGAAGTTGTGATTAGCACCAGAGAAAGGTTATTCAAGGTCTTCTACTTTAAAAATGGCGGTCTTAATGACTTAATTAAAAAGTTCCGATCATGGAAGTATTTTAATTACCAACATCAATCACAATTACAGCAATATTTATTTACTGTTTTTCGACCCAGACTTAGTTTGGCCGAGTTACATCCCGAAGAGGGTTTGGTGACTGGGGTATTAACAGATTTGATGTGGTCACAATTGCAAGACCCTACGGGAAGGGTTCTGGATAAGCGATTAGTATTACAAGTATGTATGTATCACTGTGTCAAACTATCTATATGTAATGTACTGTATGTATGCATGTACATGTACATTTATGTATGTATGTATGGATATATACATGTACATGTATGTATGTATGTGTTTGTACATGTATGTGTGTTTGTATGTATGTATCTATGTATGTATGTATATGTATGTACATGTATGTATGTATGTATGTATGTATGTAATGTTTGTATGTATGAATGTATGTATGAACGTATGTATGTATGTATGTATGTATGAACGTATGTATGTATGTATGTATGTATGTATATATGTATGTATGTATGTATGTATATTGTTTACAGACTGTTTTCTTTCGAGGATTACATTCTTCGCTACGTAAAGAGCTATGGCCGTACCTTTTGGGATTAATTGATTTTGAAATAACAGTTAGGCAGAAGAAAGAGAAGTCTAAACAGAACCAAGATGTTTATAAACAAATAAACTACAAAAGGTATCTAACATCTATAGACGTTGTCATGGTTACATATCATGTACATGTACACATACATGTACACATAACTCACATGTACATGTATGTACATGTAACTCACACATGTACATGTATGTACCTAGCATACATAACTCACACATGTACATGTATGTACTATGTACACATAACTCACACATGTATATGTATGTACACATACCACATGTACATGTACACTCTCTCATTTCCGAATATATACATACATGTATATGTACTTACACACATACACACACACAGAGAGCAGCTACAGTCTCAACCTGATGCTTCATTACTACAACAGATTACTAATGATGTGAACAGGACAGATCGGTCACACCCATTTTATAAAGGAGATGGGAATAAAAATTTAGATAGACTACAGTAAGTGACAAGGATTAGATGATTCTATTATTATACATTTTGTAATTCTGTTTCTCAGACAAATTCTTCTTAATTATCTTTTAATATATCGTCCTGATATTAGCTATTGTCAAGGTAAGTACATGTGTGTTCATACATGCATTCATATCGCCCTCCATCCATCTATTCATCTACACATCCTTACATTCATCCATCCATCCATCAATCCAAACATCTTTACATCCATCCTTCCTTCCATCTTTCCAATTCATCTGTTCATATAAGGTAATATTAGGCTTACTAAACATGTCCATTATTGGGTAGTAGGTATAGTTATTAGAGTAGACTTGTGTGTTATAATGAAAGTCAAAGTACTAAAAGAGGTTTAGTTATAGTTAACTAAAACAACACGATAGTGACTATAGTATACATTAGTTTAGTTATTATCAGTTGAAAATGTTATTTTTTAGGAATGACAGATCTTCTTTCTCCATTATTATATACAATGGATGACAATGCTGAAGCATTCTTTTGTTTTACTAGTGTTGTCGAGAGAAGTCCATTTTTCAAGCCATCAAAAGACAGAGTTTCTTTGAGAAGACAAGTGGTTAGAACTTAGAAGTGCATTTTGTGTTGTTATAATTTACCGGGACCTGTCTACCAGAACTGGTACCTATACCAATACTGGTACCTATACCAATGCCTACATGTATACCAGAACTGGTACCTATACCAATACCTACATGTATACCCGAACTGGTACCTATACCAATACCTACATGTATACCGGAACTGGTACCTATACCAATACCTACATGTATACCAAAACTGGTACCTATACCAATACCTACATGTATACCAGAACTGGTACCTATACCAATACCTACATGTATACCCGAACTGGTACCTATACCAATACCTACATGTATACCAGAACTGGTACCTATACCAATACCTACATGTATACCAGAACTGGTACCTATACCAATACCTACATGCATACCAAAACTGGTACCTATACCAATACCTACATGTATACCAGAACTGGTACATGTACCTATACCAATACCTGTATACCAGAACTGGTACCTATACTAGTACCAGTACCTGTACCTGTACCAGTACTTACTGTATACCTTTACTAGTATTACTGGTATAGATATACCAGTACTTGTACTGGTATACAGTACATGTAGGTACTGGTATAGGTACCAGTTCTAGTATAGGAACTGGTACTAGTATAGGTATGGCAACAGCTCTGGTACAGGAACTGGTAGTACGTGTAGTATAGGTACTGGGACCTATACCAGTACCAGTGCTTATACTAGTACCTGTACCTATACCAGAACTGGTACCAGACTACCAGTACCTATACCAGTCCTGATACCTATACTAGTACCAGTTCCAAACTGGTACCAGTACCTACACTAGAATCTTAGTCCTATACATTATACTGATATAGACATGAAACTTCCTCTTTTCACAGACTCTTCTGGTTGCTCTAATACAAGCACTTCTTCCGTGGTTCTATACTTACCTCATGGATGTTGAAGGAGGCCTCTCTCTTCTCTTTGCACACAGATGGCTTCTGGTTTGTATGAAAAGAGAATTCAAAATGGATGATACTCTTTGCATATGGGAGGCTTGTTGGACAAATTATTCAACTAACTCGTTTCATCTGTTCGTTTGTGTAGCTGTAGTAGCCATATATGGTCAAAGATCTGTAGACCAAAACATGAATATTAATGAACTAACGATCCACTTTAATTCTCTATCAAATTCACTCCCTGTCGATATAGTTTTATCTCAAGCGCGAGGATACTTATATCAATTCACAAAATGTTCCGAAGTTCCCTGTGTTTTGAGATCCATAATGTCCGATGATTTCTGGGAGGGGACCAGAAGTCCTAAGTTAGCTTGTGAGGGATCTGGAAGTTGTTGTAGAGGAAATGTTCCATTAAGTATTGTCACATGATTTTAAATTATTATCACGATTTTAAATTTAGATATGAGTTTTGTTTTTAATCCTCTCTGATACAATTCTATATATTTATAGCAATTTAATTAATCCTTGTGAGTATAATTGTATGTATGTACGACTATATATATACATACATACAAACATATAATCATGTATGTTGAAGATTTTATCATAAATAATTATTGATAAATATAGATGATCTACATACATACATAGACATATATACATACATATGTATGCACATACATACATACATACATGTACATACACATATACATACATATGTATGAACATACATACATACGCACATACATACATACATACATACATATACATATATACATATATATATACATATGTATGCACATGCATACATACATACATACGTACATAGTTACAAACATACATATATACAAATATATGTTTATACAAAATGTTTAGGGGAGATCCTAGCCAATACCCATGTATAGAAAAAAGAGAAGATTAGAAATATTGCCATTTCCCTAATATGGCATCTTTAATTGCATCTACATACTGGGCTGGGACCCAATATATCCAATATCTAGAATTCTCAGTAGGTCCAAGTTGTATTGCCTGTGTGTGTGTGTGAGTGAAGAGGTGATGGAGGAGAGAGAGGATGGGATGGAGACAGGGAATGGAGGAGAGAGGGGAGGGGAGGGGATGGGATGGAGACAGAAGACAACAATAGAAAGGAGGAGGGAGAAGGAACAAGATGAGAACATGGAAGTAGATACAAGTGGTGGGAAGTCTTACTGACCATTATATGATAGTCTTCTTGACCTTTGATTGGTTCCGATAATACATTTCTAATTGACCCAATAGGAATTTTCTCAGTACGTTCTACAGATATATCAAAATATCAATTAAAAATCCCTAAACAAAAATATTTACTGGTTATTTGAGCATTTTATATCTAAATTTGATAATTAGGTAGAGCATTAGTACCAAATTTGGTTGATGGTGTATAGAAAATGGCCAAATGTCCAAATGTCCAGCATTTGGAGGTAAAACAATTGAATTGTATGCAACAAGTATAGTTCTCTCAAATTGAATCTTCTAATATTAATATATCAAATAACGTGTTTCAAGAGCAGATAAAAAGAAATCAAACATATTTCATAATACATGAATAATTAACATCAAACCACTTCCATATCACCCTCCATAAGTAGAGCTACTTGGGATTTTACTCTTTAAGCAACATTGGTACTTATGGGATTATATGGAAGTAATTTCATTCCTGCTGTTACCGAGCATATGTTGCAGGTTTTGACATCCCTACATATTCTATCATTGTATGATACCTTTTGTAGCTAGGTTTTGACATCCCTACATATTCTATCATTGTATGATACCTTTTGTAGTTAGGTTTTGACATCCCTACATATTCTATCATTGTATGATACCTTTTGTAGCTAGGTTTTGACATCCCTACATATTCTATCATTGTATGATACCTTTTGTAGTTAGGTTTTGACATCCCTACATATTCTATCATTGTATGATACCTTTTATTGCTAGGTTTTGACATCCCTACATATTCTATCATTCTATGATACCTTTTGTAGCTATCCATAACTGATCAGCCTCTGTTTTAAAAGTTAATCTAACTTTTGCACCATATTTGTTCACTACTCCCGATATTGGAGTGGGAGGAAGAGGTTCTTTACGATATCTGAATCCCTGAGGTATATCATCTGGCTTCCCCTTCTCTATTATCTTCTTGTGATCTTTTGATTCGCTGAGATTCTCTCTAAGAGATGCTTTGATAAGAAAATATCATATCTCACTTGCAGTAATAATTATCACAGCATATATACATGTACATATGTACAAACGTACAACATACATAATACATACATACATACATACATACATACATACATACATAAATACATACATGCATTCATACATACATACATACATACATACGTACATACCTACATACATGCATACATAAATACATACATGCATACTTACATACATACATACATACGTACATACATACATAAATACATACATACATACATACATACATACATACATACATATATACATACATAAATACATACATACATAAATATATACATACATACATACATACATATATACATACATAAATACATACATACATAAATATATACATACATACATACATAACATACATACATACATACATACATACATACATACACACAAACCTGCTTCTTCTGTTGCACTTCGTCTTAGTTCTGAAGGATCAGGTGGTTGAACAGATATCACATCAATTATTGTTGAACCAACAACCATCATTTTAATACCAGAAGTAACCTTAGCTTCTCTTAATGTCTGTTCATCTTTAAGAATACCTAATAGAAGGTCATATACACTCACTGAGATAGATACATACATACATACATACATACATACATACATACGTATAACATACATAAATGCATACATACATAGATACATACACATATACATACGCAGATGCATGCAAGCATACATACACATTTATATTGTAGTACTTCCTAAATCACAAGACTAGACCGACTGACTGACTAGTAAATTCATTTCATTACTACAATATTTTATTTACTACTTTTGAATTTTAAATTTTAACTGAAACATTGTAAATAACTATGAATATAATTATATGTACTACATATTATAGTAATACATACCTTTATACATGAGTTTCATCATAGCTGGAGGAATACCTACAAATTGAAAATTGAAGTTCATAATTATAAATTGTTATGAAAATGAATGTCGGTAAAATGCGTTTTGGAAGTGGTTATATATATATACTCACCCATTCCATGCTATGATGTCTATCAATTAATTAATTAATTAATTAGTATCTCTAGATAAAACGCATTAGAGTATTGCCTCAATGCACAGTAGCTTAACTTTCGTGGCAGCTATTACTAACAAATATCTCTTTCATTTTCAAACGAACCTGTTAGACTCTCTATATGTTCTTTGAGCTTAGCAATTTTGCTATCCATTGAAAATGTAATATCATAATTATTCTTCTTCCAAACTGCTTTGAACTTCACTGCGTCTGTTGTATCGAAGAACAGTGCAGTTTATACATTAGCTACCAGCAATCACAAAACATCATGCAAAATTAAAATTCATTATATCTCAGAATGTTACTTTCATAATAAATATATTCATTGCATTTTTCATTCCCAACCTTCACTTTTGGAATCTTCTAGGACTGCTGAGCTTGAATTACTACCTTCAGCCATTATTAAAAACTACCGCGCATGCGCACTAGGGTTAGAATTTTTCAAATAAATTATCGGCGCGCTTGTCGACATGAAAGACGCACTGCTAATGAGAGAAAAAAGAAACTGCACGAGCGAAGAGAAGTTCAGATAACAACCAAGAGTATATCATCTTCAGCACATTTTAACTTTAGCGAATAAAGATGGCGTATGCTGCACAAAGAGATCCTCTATTATTTCTGGAGCTACCAACTGAAATCCTCGTACACGTTCTTGGTTATTTACCCCTGCCAGACCTGTATCATATAAGAACGGTTAGTTACTGTTTGTTTTTGTTTTTAGTATATAGTTTATAACTATCAAGAAAAGTGTTCTGGGCGTATTGGCCCATGCCCACTTCTCCTCCATTTTTACATGTTCAACAAACCACAAGAGACAACTTGAGCTACGCCTTCTTCTGCAAACTACCTTATTGTCTATATATTTTCCAGGTCTGTTCTCAGCTGCTAAGACTCATAGACAATTCAAGCTATAGTCACTCATTATGGAACGAAGCATCTTTGGAGAGAGTTTCAGTAAACCAGTACAACATCCCTGTAATACAAAGGTAATTATATATAAACTATGAATATACGATGACCTTAACTATTTCTTCATATAGAGCTGCAAGACATGGCAATATGGAAGCATTGATAAAGCTAGCAGTTGCTTATCTATACAGCGAAGGAGGTATGAAATAGTAGAATTTACATGTGGTCTTTACATTTCTATTCTCTATGCATGTTTAAAATTACACATCAATATGTATAGCATGTTTTAAAACAGTATTACTGGAACAACAATGTAACTATAGTTATATATATAATTATATATATATATATATATATATTATGTATATATATATATATATGAAACTGTTTTGATCATTAAAATGTTGTTATTATAATTACCACATCAGTGAACTGGAATCTGTAATTAACAATAATTATTAATATTGTTTTTCACAACAATTCTGGTACATTGAATATACCGGTGCCAATAACTCTGCAACGTGGGCTCATTCCTAGCCCCAAAGTAGCTCAATTCAGTTTTTATTTCCTATTTTTCTAGTACCAGACGGAAAAGGAAAGGGCACTGTTAATGCTGTTAATGGATGGAAAGCAGCTGATTATCTCATACTTGCTGAGTCACAATCTGTTCATCGTCAGCCATTCTCTTGGGTTCTCATTCGACCTCCTCTTGTAGGCAATTGTGTTTGCTGTAAAGCTTGTGTGTGTTTCAGAATGAAACAGCACTGTGACATTGCTAGTGATGAGGTATGTATTCATGTGTATGAGAATTATAGTAATACTATCATTGTATGAATGAAGGTATATATTCATGTGTGTAAGACTACTATTATTGTGCAAAGAACCATAGTATCTCTATGTATGAATGTGGGTGTATACTCTATGGTGTATAGACTATGGACTCAATTTCAATCATTTCGCACTTCAAGAGAGGTGTTTATTAGTTACTATGGTAACATATAATCACATGATTGTTTACACTTCATTTTAAAGTGTTAACTCACACACTTACACCTACACATTCACACTTCCATTGTAGATATCTGCATTATAGATTGGGGAAGGAGAAAAAGCGGAAACGGCGGAAACATTGGAAATGGCAATCCTGACAAACTGGGGGGGCAAAGCCCCCCCAGTTTAGGCCCTGGGATTGTTAGGGTTATCATCCATGTTGTTTGAGTCTATATTCGCCTCTCCCGACTCAAACAACATGGATGATAACCCTAACAATCCCAGGACCTAAACTGCTCCCCCAGACCCCCCAATTTTTGGTTAAACATCCATGACTTTCTATCATTGACTTTATAAATATCAACAACTTTGCTAAATATGATTTTGTTCATCACAAATGTGATGTTTATTATCAGTTTCCGCCGTTTCTGCTTTTTCTCCTTCCCCTTATAGATTTGTAAAAAAAAAACTAATATTCATTATAAATGATGAATATATGTGTATTCCATTGTTTCAACTGGTAACCATGGTAACAAATAGATTGGTGTGAATATTAATATTACACATAGCTGTATATGTACGATAGAACTTACAGCAATGGTCTTTCTTTTGTATATACAGGAATTTGTTCCAAGTCTTTTCTACATAATTGGTAAAGCTTTGAGTTTTCATGAGGTAAATAATTATTATTATACAGTTTTCTGTCTGACTCAGTGTTCTGCCCAGGATATTTAGAGTGGTGGTTGGATTCTACATTGCATTTAGTGCTGTTTATCCAGTATATACATGTACTTAATACTGTCTCAGTAGCCTATATATGTATATGTATTACATGTATCTGAGAGGTGGTTAGTCCTGACCAGTGTGGAGAGAACTCTGATTCTGTATTCTGTTACTACACATGTACATGTATTGTAATTATATCTCAGGAATTTGATGTGAATGAACGAATAGAGTCTTTAAAATGGTTTGAAAGAGGATTTCAACATGGGTCATCATTTAGTTCTTATGAGTACTGGAAAGCTGTTCACAAGGTATGCATACTACATGTGTATACAGTATATCATTCTACTTAATTTATGTACATGGTATGCAATGTGCAATGTATGTGTGTGTGTCTGTTTGTGCGTGTGTCTATATGTGTATGTATGTATACAATATATGATGTGTGTCTTGTCTGTGTAATGTAATGATACAATGTACATATTGTATAGATATCACAAGATGAAGTTAATAGTGTTAGACTTCTACGTAGAATAGCCAATGAGAGTGACATCACATGTATGGATGCTAAGGTACACACACACACACACACACACACACACACACACACATATACACACAATGCTAATAATTAAATGATATTAATTACATTCAATGATACACCATTATTACATCATATATAATTAAATTGTATTAATTACATGTATATTAATTAATGTACATGTACATATTCACTAGTTATCACAAGCACACTGATTACAATTATATTTCCTATGTTCAGCTTGAGTTATGTAGAGAGTACAGTGTTGGTCATTTTGGTGGAATTTCTAGAAGTGTAGCGTATCAATACATTAAACAGGTTTGATACAATATAGATAGACTAAGTCATGATTTGACATTACTTGTAACTAACTATACTGTATGGAGATGTCTTTATTGCATGGTTAACTCCAAATGTAGTCTTGTCTCCTTAGGATAAATACATGTATTTAGGTTGGAGGAGTGCATCAATGGTATATGATGTTTGGTTGACAATATTGAAAAACATGAACTTTAAAATGAAAAGTTGGGTAGTGACATGGTACATGATAACACTTGAGATGGAGAAAAAGAAAGAAAGAAAGACACCTCAGGCAATGAAAAAATGAAAATGAGTTGCCTCGGGTGGGATTTGAACCCACGACACTCTGCACTTCAGACAGATGCTCTTACCAACTGAGCTACCAAGGCAGCCCAGCTAGCAGGGTCCAAATCAAACATCTCCATGTACATGTACAATGTACCACCCTCTAGGGGAACCACTGCTTGTCCTTTACCAATGTGTATTGCAAATCAACTCACAAATGCATTATACATGAATAATAATAAAGTATATATTATTTATCTATAGATAATGCAGAGCTCACCTCCCTTGTTATCCAATAAAGTATTTCATATTCAACATGATGTCACAAAATATATGATGTGAGTTTACATAGAACTAAATTCTGTTCACATTCATGATGACCTCATAATTAGGAAATGATGACTTAGATTATAGGTAATATAGTGTATAGTTTAATGTCATAAAGTTAATACTGTAACTCAATAATGAAGCAATGGATTGAAATTTTATATACACACAAAAGAATGGGAAAGATAATTACACTGTACATGTACATGTATATGAAATTGGTGGTAATTCCAAACTAAAGTTATGAACATTTTTCTGAGGTCATGGTGAACGTGAATGACCATTAATAAACATGATTATTACAAAGTCATTCATCATAAAAATAAACAGGTTTATCTTGATTGACTGGTTAGTTGAGGTGTCAGAGATGAAGGAGTTTTCAACTCAAACAGTGCATTTGGCAATACAACTCATACAACGATACCTTATGATACGACGTCTATCTTGTTCACGTGTTCAACTCTTGGGAGTAACTGCATTATTGATAGCATCCAAGTGAGTCTATCTACATATGTATGTATGTATCTATCTATCTACATGTATCTATCTACCCTTTTGTCATCTACATGTACATTAATCATGCATGTATATTACTGTACCTCTCTCTGTCTCTCTCTTTCTCTCTCTCTCTCTCATACACACAGATGGACCGACATGACAATCATAACAATAAGAGAATCTGCCTGGCTTACTGATGACACATACAAGTATGAACAGATTGTTAATATGATGGGAGAAGTACTTGCAGCATTGAAAGGAGATATTCAGGTAACAAAAGATTCTATGATCATGTACTTACACATGTAGTACTATACATGTACTTGTACTACATTATACATGTACATGTACTTGTACTACATTATACATGTACATGTACATGTACAGTACTACATTATACATGTACATGAACTACTTGTATAGTTAAAGTTCTGTATACACTATTCTTCATTCACTTTGTTCTGCTCCTCTTTCCTTATAGAGACCTCTAGTTTCTGATTATCTTGATATTTTAACTTCACTATCAAGTTCAGATCACAAAACATTTTTTCTGGCTTCATATATAGCAGAAGCTACCATTGTATATCCAGAGTTTGGAGGGTATGTAGAATATGGAGCTCATGTACAAACAATATAGACTGCATTATCGTGATATATTCACTATTGTGATAGTATAACAATTAATTATCATCATAGTTATAACAGTACCATCACCCAGCTCTAAAATTATCTGTTAGAACCGTGAGCATTTTAGTATTCTCTTGAAATTTGAATTTTTACCCTGAACTATAGCCTTGGTATTGATGTTTTCATTGCAAAATCAATCGTTTCAGATTAGGCCGAAACTGTTTCTAGAGTTAGATAATGATGTCCTTATTATGTTTCCAAAGTGGTTTTGATCAATAGTATTATCTGTTAGAACCGTGAGCATTTTAGTATTCTCATGAAATTCAAATTTTTACCCTGAACTATAGCCTTGGTATTGATTTTTTCATTGCAAAATCAATCGTTTCAGATTGAGCCGAAATTGTTTCTAGAGTTAGATAATGATGTCCTTATTATGTTTCCAAAGTGGTTTTGATCAATAGTATTATCTGTTAGAACCGTGAGCATTTTAGTATTCTCACAAAATTTGAATTTTTACCCTGAACTATAGCCTTGGTATTGATTTTTTCATTGCAAAATCAATTGTTTCAGATTGAGCCGAAATTGTTTCTAGAGTTAGATAATGGTGTCCTTATTATGTTTC
This sequence comes from Petrosia ficiformis, assembly GCA_947044365.1. NCBI lineage: Eukaryota > Metazoa > Porifera > Demospongiae > Haplosclerida > Petrosiidae > Petrosia > Petrosia ficiformis. Next base: position 857,027 of record OX345643.1, read on the forward strand.
CAAAGTGGTTTTGATCAATAGTATTATCTGTTAGAACCGTGAGCATTTTAGTATTCTCACGAAATTTGAATTTTTACCCTGAACTATAGCCTTGGTATTGATTTTTTCATTGCAAAATCAATTGTTTCAGATTAGGCCAAAACTGTTTCTAGAGTTAGATAATGATGTCCTTATTATGTTTCCAAAGTGGTTTTGATCAATAGTATTATCTGTTAGAACCGTGAGTGTTTTAGTATTCTCTATTGGACCAACGATCCACTATGTACATGTACATTATATGAACACTGATGTACACACATGATTTGTTTTTGTATATACAGGTTGACTACAGCTTGTTTTGCTTCCTCTTGTCTTTTGTTAGCAAGAATACTACTACATCAAGGTGAGAAAATTAGTGACATGCACATAGTGATGTATCACAGGGTTCTAGCTAAAGAGTGAAACAGAAGTGCTGCATTGTACAATGCAATTTCCCTTTCATGTGGTCAAAGGAATGCAATTTAATCACAATTGTGCTTTGATTTTGTGTCAGCATCACTTTGTTGAAGTGTGGCTAGCTATAACACTATATCATTACACTTGTTACTCAAATACATGTACGTGTACATAGTGATGTATCATTACACTTGTTACTCAAATACATGTACGTGTACATAGTGATGTATCATTACACTTGTTACTCAAATACATGTACGTGTACATAGTGATGTATCATTACACTTGTTACTCAAATACATGTACATAGTGATGTATCATTACACTTGTTACTCAAATACATGTACATAGTGATGTATCATTACACTTGTTACTCAAATACATGTACATGTACATAGTGATGTATCATTACACTTGTTACTCAGATACATGTACGTGTACGTGTACATAGTGATGTATCATTACACTTGTTACTCAAATACATGTACGTGTACATAGTGATGTATCATTACACTTGTTACTCAAATACATGTACATGTACATAGTGATGTATCATTACACTTGTTACTCAAATACATGTACGTGTACATAGTGATGTATCATTACACTTGTTACTCAAATACATGTACATGTACATAGTGATGTATCATTACACTTGTTACTCAGATACATGTACGTGTACGTGTACATAGTGATGTATCATTACACTTGTTACTCAAATACATGTACATGTACATAGTGATGTATCATTACACTTGTTACTCAAATACATGTACGTGTACGTGTACATAGTGATGTATCATTACACTTGTTACTCAAATACATGTACGTGTACATAGTGATGTATCATTACACTTGTTACTCAAATACATGTACATGTACATAGTGATGTATCATTACACTTGTTACTCAAATACATGTACGTGTACATAGTGATGTATCATTACACTTGTTACTCAAATACATGTACGTGTACATAGTGATGTATCATTACACTTGTTACTCAAATACATGTACGTGTACATAGTGATGTATCATTACACTTGTTACTCAAATACATGTACATGTACATGTAGTGATGTATCATTACACTTGTTACTCAAATACATGTACATGTACATAGTGATGTATCATTACACTTGTTACTCAGATACATGTACGTGTACATAGTGATGTATCATTACACTTGTTACTCAAATACATGTACATGTACATAGTGATGTATCATTACACTTGTTACTCAGATACATGTACGTGTACATAGTGATGTATCATTACACTTGTTACTCAAATACATGTACATGTACATAGTGATGTATCATTACACTTGTTACTCAAATACATGTACATGTACATAGTGATGTATCATTACACTTAATACTTGTATTTGAGCAATTTTGCTTTTTTGAATGACAGTGAATTGATGTTGAAGTTGTAATCGACTATTAATATCTAATGATGTTGTGTTCATACAGACTATCCCTGGTCATATGTATTGATTGATTCAACGGGATACAGCGTCTCTCATTTGAAACAATCTGTGTTACTAATGTATAAGAAATGGTAAGTATTGGTTATGCATGTAGTTTATAATGGACACTTTTTAATATCTTTATCTGTGTAGCTTTAGTGATGAGGAAAGTATTATTGATCACAGAGGAATGAAACTGAATGCTGTAAAAACCAGGTTAGTGGTGTGAATGGAGATACTTACATACAAACATATGAATGGATGAATGGATGGATGGATGAATGGATGAATGGATGGATGGATGGATGGATGGATGGATGGATGGATGGATGGATGGATGGATAAGATAGAGACAAATGGATAGTTCATGTATATAGATACATGTAGATCTACAAATTGATAAATAGATAGATAGATATAAACATAGAGACATGTAGATAAATAGATAGATAGATAGATAGATAGATAGATAGATAGATAGATAGATAGATAGATAGATAGATACATGTAGATAGATATATTGATAGATAGATAGATAGATAGACAGATACATGTTTATGTACATGTAGATGAATGATATAACATCTCTATTCTGTAGATATGCTGAAAAAAGATTTCTTTGTGTGAGCCAAATACAGGTAATAACAACATACAGTGTACATGTACATGTACAGGTATATAACTACATGTACAGAACTACATGTACATGTACAGGTATATAACTACATGTACATGTATATAAATACATGTACATGTTTATGTGATTTTACAACACATGGAGATGTGCCATGTACATGTATATATACCTTCTTGTACAATATAAGTTATAATGTTTTTCTGGTTAGGTTATGAGTTTTGCAGATCTCAAAGATCACTTGGGAATTCTAAATATATCACCATCTCCTTCTCCTCTTCCCTCTACACAAAAAATGTTCTCATTTCTGAGTGATAATCAGTATCGTACAGATGAAGACTCCATTGTTAGCCAAAGTTTCATGGATAATTTTAGTATCCAGTGTATTTCAGAATCCCTAAACAGCTCCACTGTACATTCATCACCTCATAGCTCACGTGGGTCTCTCCTCCCAAGTCCAATTATCTTCGCCAATACGTCTTCCATATCTTCAGACATTACTAGTCCATCTTTACAAGAAAGGTCCTGTACATCAGGTATGTAATGTATAATATGCCATGTTATTTGAATTGACCAATCAGATTGCTTTATATCAGTATCAGTTGTACATCTCTCCAGGAGGTGTATAAGTGTTTACTTGACCAATCAGATTGCAGGTACTTGTACATCTCTCTAAGAGGTTAATAAGTGTTTACTTGACCAATCAGATTGCATCTCTCTAGAAGGTGTATAAGTGTTTAATTGACCAATCAGATTGTTAGCCTTAATATTATGTTGAATTGGATCAGAGGTGTGGAAACATTGAGCCAACTGCCGGACATTTTGGCCTAATTTTGTCACTCTTGTCCTGCTTCCATATACTTTGTATACAGTTCAGTTTCATTTTACCGGACATTCACTAGATTTATCGGACAATGTCCTGCATGACTGGCTGTTTCCACACCCCTGAATTGGATACATAAACATGTGTATCTAATACAATCAACATACTATACATATATACATGTAGTATAAGTTGGTTGTACACCTCAATACAACTCGGTAAGATATAAAGTATACACATTATTACTACTGAAACCTTGTGACCAAGCTATGCTAATTATAATATTGATTTGAATATAGGTTCATTTACTGACCAGCAAGGAGGGTCTTCCTCTTTACCTCTATTACATGGAATTGAGCCACTTCACTCTGAGGAGACAGTTGGGTTTAATTTACAGCTGGCGTCTTCCACTTCTTCAGGAAAACGAAAACTTTGTAGAAGTGCATCGTCAAAAGAAACCTCCAATAAAGAGAACTATGTAGTTAAAACAAAATCAACGATTAGATTGATAAAACCTCTTGGTTCGCTCGAAAACCTACCAATGGCATCCACCTCCGAGAAAAGATCTTCGATAAATACGGGTAATAGCAAAAATAAAAAGCACCGTAGCACGACAAGTCAATTTGACAACTAAGCATATAACCGTATCACTGTTGTCATGACAACTAAAATTCTAATCACGTTTTCATGGCAACTGTATACATAGTGATTGATGTACTATAACCATTATTACTATCCTATATTAAAATATGTATTATATGACAATTGTATGTCCATGCTGTTTTGTGTTTGTGTGATTTCATTTTTTTGACTAATTTTTGGAGATTATTTCTATTCTCTAATGATTCATGTATTATACATTTTCTCAATTATTATTTTCTTGTATTATAATTTCAAAAGTCTTGTAATGAGAGATGTTTTTTTTGATAAACTCGTTATAATCTATATCCCTTTCGATCTTGCAACAGACACATATTCAAGATTATTATAACCACACCCACCTTAATCAACCATATGCATTATAGGTCAACCAAAGGTTTAGTCAGCTGCAGTGAAGTATTATTATTGAAAACACCCAACATCGATCAGTCTCATTATTAACCCCATGTATTTCAAGATTGGTCACCACAACTACACATTCCTAGCACAAGTTGAAAATGAACCATCAAATCAAGGTTATGAAAATTCTATATATGTATATACCACCACTAGTTTCTGTAGTTCCGTAAATTGCACACTAAACACTACCATGTAGATATCACTAGTATTGAATATTTCAAAAACCAAGTCAAATATTGACTCATCATTTATAAACGCTTTGGCTATAAAAATCAGTTGACAACTTAAATTTGAAAGAATTTAACAACAAAACAAAACAAAACAAACAAATAATAATAATAATAATGATAATAATGATGATTTCAGAATGATTTTTTGTGCACATCAGGTTCATTTTTTGAGCTCTCAAGTCTATTAAAGTTCACTGAACGTTGATTGTGGGTTTAGTGATGATACCATCTGATGTACAGGTTGAAACTGACCATTTGAAGGAGTGGGAGGAGACAACTAGTGATAGAAAGAAAGTATTATTGTTGTATGTAGCGATAACAATAGCAAATCTAGGTAAATGTAGATGGGTGGGGTCTTATTTCAATCTTCAAAATGGCTTGTAAAGCAGTGTTGTATAGCACTTCTAGTTATAGTTATAGTATGACTAGTTTCTTAAAATTTTAATTTAATTAAATAAAAAATTAATATTGGGCTTACTAAAAGGGTTTTAGTTTTAGATAACTAACTAAAAGTGCCCATTATTGGCTAATTTTCATTTTAGTTATAGTGATTGTAATTTAGTTATAGTTTAGTTAAAAGTCAAAATGCCTTCTAAAAAGGGTTATAGTTAACTAAAACAACACTAATTGAAGGCTGGCGTTTTATATGAGAAACAAATCACAGGACACACATACCATTAATTCTGTGTAGTGATGAGGTACCAAGAGCTGCTTTCCTTCATACTCTATTATTAAATATCCACGTCTTTGACTCCGCCCAACAACATACACCTCTTCACCGGGTGGTAATATTGGTGTTCCACTTTCTGATGAATTAGGAAAGATTTCATTTATGTACTTCTGTCTGTGTGTCCATTCATTTATCCATCCATCTATCTGTCCATCCATTCATCTATTCATCCATTTATCTGCTCATCTATCTATCCATCCATCCCTCCGTCCACCCATCCATCAGTCCATCCATCTGTCTGTTTGTCTGTCTGTCTGTCTATCCATCCATCCATCTATCCACCCATCCATCTGTCTGTCTGTCTATCCATCCATCCATCTATCCACCCATCCATCTGTCTAATGTCTATCCATCCATCCATCTATCACACCCATCCATCTGTCTAATGTCTATCCATCCATCCATCTATCCACCCATCTCTCCATCCACCAGAAAGAAGGCTGGAACATTGTGCTACAATTACTATTAAAAATATTTTTGAAAATTGATCTGTCAAACCTACTATGTCTATCAGTAAGTCATTCTGTCCGTCCCTCTCACCTGGAAAAGAACATTTCATCACCCTCCATTGAGGAAATGCTACTTTATAATTTCCTACGATTGTATAGTTTCTAATTCCTCCCAGCAATGATGGATCTTTCTCTGGATTTCGCATTCTCACTGGTACAGGAGGAGGAGGAGGAGATGAAGATGACTGACTGTAGAATAACAGAAGTGTTATGAAGGTAACAGAGGAGAAATGTAGAGAAAAAGAGTACATGTGTGTGTGTGTGTTTTGTGTGTATGTATGTATGTACATGTATGTACATATGTACGTATGTATGTATGTATGTATGTATGCATGTATGTATGTATGTATGTATGTATGTATGTACATGTATGTGTAGAGGGAGGGAGGGAGGGAGGGAAGGAGGGAGAGGCAGAGTTGGAGAGAGAGAAACAGAGGGAGGGAGATTGAAAAGAACAATAGAGAGGAAGAGCCAAGAAGGGACAAAGAAACAAAAACTGATCATACGTTATCTGAGAGAGTGCTTGTGTTTGTAGATGAGCTTGTTCCATGGAATATTTTGCCTGAGGCCATTGCCTCATGGCTAAGAACCTTCTTACATAGCTCTGTATTTTAACAGCAGCATGGTGACGAACATTATCTCTCAATTGTTCTAAATGTTGCTTAAATTCCTCACTAAGAGAAATGAAAGAGGTGTATCAAGAAAATAAAATGGACACTAAGTGAGAGATCGTATGAGAGAATAATATAAGAGAGAGAGTGAAAATACAGGGTGATACTTGATAGTAAGAATATACGAGAGAGTTTTCACTAACTTCAGAAATATTTGAGTATTACCATAGGCCCACATATCATCGGTAATTACTTTATCATTCAGTATTTGCATGAATGCTGATAACAAGTCCTTTAAGTGAAATGGGAAGTGGGTGTGGTCATTATACGATCATCGATACATGTATGTAAATGTACCTCTGTCATTTCATGAGCCCTACTTCTCAATCTCTCCAGAGCTCTGGGAGCTATTACCTGATATCTTCTGACAAAATCTTTATAATACATGTGATGAAAATAACCTATGTACAAATATACATACACAGTACACATGTATACATAGATATACATACATACATACATACATAATAACTACAGTATGTATACATAAATAATACATAGTAACTATATGATGTATGTACATATACATACATAATAAGTACATGTACATTGTATTGTATTATACATATACATACATGTAGATACATGTACGTACATACATACATAATAAGTACATGTACATTGTATATGTATTATACATAAATAATACATAGTAACTATAATTATGATGTATGTAAATACATATCCGTATACATACATGTACATGTACATACATGTGTATGTGATTATGTGTCTGGATGAGTGGAGAGAGTTGGCTAGCCATTAAAGGACCCTTTAATCCACCATACCTGGTTCTCAAGGCCAGGCATCCAGATGATAATGATAATGATAATTACTAAATTGAATGTGTGTCTATTATTTACCCTTGTATGGTTGTTCTGATATGTATATTTACTGTGATGTATGTGTGTATGTGTATGTTTTGATATAATTTATATGTAGGTGTGTATATATATATATATATATATATATATATAATATGTGTGTGTGTGTGTGTGTTTGTATGTATATACATATACACGTGTATATAACTGCTCACCTCATTATGTTTTTATATATTTTTTAATGCTTTTTGGTTTTTTTATATGCTTTTTAATATGCGTTTTATATGAATTTTGAATTTATGAATTTGCTACTAAAATTTTCAACGTTTTGCATCTTTTCCTACTGATAGTTAGTGTGCTACGATGTTCTAGGTTTCATACATATGTACATGTATGTACATGTACAAAGTATTACATATTACAAATAATATAATATACTATACATACATGTACATACATATACATGTACATGTACATACATATACAAGTACATAACATATACAAGTACATGTACATACATATACATGTACATATACATGTCATACAGTCATAGTACATGTACATACATATACAAGTACATAACATATACAAGTACATGTACATACATATACATGTACATTATAGTATATAAACTACATATAGTATATATTACACAGTACATAGTATTAGACAAGTACAATATACATATATACATATACATATACAAGTACATGTACATACATATACAAGTACATATACATGTCATGGTACATGTACATACATATACAAGTACATAACATATACAAGTACATGTACATACATATACATGTACATTATAGTATATAAACTACATATAGTATATATTACACAGTACATAGTATTAGACAAGTACAATATACATATATACATATACATATACAAGTACATGTACATACATATACAAGTACATATACATGTCATACAGTCATAGTACATGTACATACATATACAAGTACATAACATATACAAGTACATACATATACAAGTACATATACATGTACATACATATATAAGTACATGTACATACATATACAAGTACATATACATGTCATACATATACAAGTACATACATATACAAGTGCATATACATGTCATACATGTACATATACAAGTACATATACATGTCATACATATACAAGTACATGTACATACATGTACATGTACATGTACATATACAAGTACCTCCTTGTATTAAGTCTACAGTTTCAAATATACTCATCCGATTTATTTGTTCACTCACAACCTCACGATCAAATTTACCTGGTGTCTGTGTATTGTTAGACTAAGGGAAAGAATAGGAATGAGAATGAGGTCGAGGGAATGAGGATGAGGATGTACCTTGATACACCTGATAAAGTAGGGTTTGGATTTTTTTAAAGCACTAATAACATCTTCAATGTGAGCCTATCAAAGAATAACATTTTCATAATTATGACAATTATACTTTAAAAGTCCTTCCATTCATACATCTTCCCTCCCTTCATCTAAACCATCCATCTTCCTGTCCTAACATCGAATTCCCTTTCTCCGCCTTCCATTCATATATCTTCCCTCCCTTCATCTAAACCATCCATCTTCCTGTCCTAACATCCAATTCCCTTTCTCCACCTTCCATTCATACATCCTCCCTCCCTTCATCTAAACCATTCATCTTCTTGTCCTAACATCGAATTCCCTTTCTCCACCTTCCATTCATATATCTTCCCTCCCTTCATCTAAACCATCCATCTTCCTGTCCTAACATCGAATTCCCTTTCTCCACCTTCCATTCATATATCTTCCCTCCCTTCATCTAAACCATCCATCTTCCTGTCCTAACATCCAATTCCCTTTTTCTCCACCTTCAATTCATACATCCTCCCTCCTTGCATATTCCATCCAATTCCCTTTCTCCACCCTCATTGTTACACGTAGATGAGATGCAGTGTGTATGCTTACTTGAAAGTCTTGTATAAACGTTGAAGGTTGTCTACCATCACTATGGCTATAGATAGAATGAAACATAACCATGATGTACTACATGTACCATGTGCTTCAGAATCTGATATCTTAATGTTAGTTTTACCTGACATGTTGGAGTAAAGCTGGAGTTATGCGACACATTTGACCTTTAGGGTTTCCATCTTCTGGAGAGAAAGACAGACAGACAGAGAGAGAGTAAGACAGATAGACAGACAGAGGGACAGACAGAGGGACAAACAGATAAACAGAGGGAGAGAAAGACAGACAGACAGAAGGAAAGACAGAGGGAGAGTAAGACAGACAGACAGACAGACAGACAGAGGGAGAGTAAGACAGACAGACAGACAGACAGACAGAGGGAGAGTAAGACAGACAGACAGACAGACAAAGGGAGAGTAAGACAGACAGATAGACAGAGGGAGAGACAGATAAAGACAGAGAGCTCTATGAAGTTCACCAAATTATTAAAGTGATAAAAACAGTGAAAAAAGAAATCAGGATTAAATAATGATAACTCACGCTGCAGCTCTTTCATCGATTCAACTGAAAATAGATGAGTAACAAAACCAAACTTACACTCCTATGAAATGATATATTGAATGGTGACCACACCCTTAATTATATATTCATTAATTTATTATTATACTGTACCTTGTTTGAAAAGATAGCTATGATGTCATCAGCTAGTGTGTCGGCATTGGCATTGAGAATACTATAAGTATCGTAACTGACCTGTGAGTGAAGTGAAGAATAGAAGAGGCGTAAAAGGATTATCACCATATATGTATATACATTTGTGTTGTTTTAGTTAACTATTACTAAAAATTCTTTTAGTAAGACATTGTGACTTTTAGTTAACTAAATTACAAGTCTATTGTAATAACTATAACTAACTAAAATGAAAATTGGCCAATAATGGGCACTTTTAGTTAATTACATATACATATAACTAAAACCCATTTGGTTAGCTTAATATTATTTGAGTTAGTTAACTAAAATGTCAAGTAACTAGTCATACTATAACTATAACTAAAACTGGTGATTACTGTCACACTGAAACAACACTAGTACAACAGAAGATGAGTAAAAGATATATATAACACAGTAGGGATGGGCAATATTTTGATTATCATGATAATTGTGATTAAAATTTCCTGTGATAATCATATCGTCTAAATATTGCCATATCGTGGCCATAAAATAATGATTAGGTTTTCAGTACTATCACATCTAAATCAGTTTTTCAACACTGTTTACTCAACAAATAAAAGGAATGTTGAATGAAATCTGCATACATATGTAAGGTAGCCAATAATCGCAAAAATTGTGACACAGACTCGCAAAAATCGCGACACAGACAATAATCATTGACTCATATTTTCATAATCGCTCATCCCTATAACACTTCATAACTTACATCACCATAGTAATGTTTGATAACAAATGTTGAAGACGATCCAGCAGGAGGAATAAAATATTCATTAGAGCAATATTTATTTTTCATACGAACTCGTATATCCTGTGACGATACTCTAATAAGATTACAAATGAAAGAAGACATGATTTAGAGACATATCATTTGATAGATAGACACATAATTAGATAAATAGACAGCATTAGACAGCATATTACCTGGGAGATAGAGTTTCTTGATTAACTTCCTTTAGAATACCCGTATACTGTAAAATAACAAACAAAACATTTTATTATTTAAAAATGAAAGAACACGTAGGGATATCAAAATAATAAGATTGGGATGAAACATTAGCAACAAAATTATACTAACCATTTCCAACGACTCATACTGTAACTCAATACACAAGTATAGTTACACACTATGTACATGTGTATGTATTTTACTGTACATACATGATGTATGTAGATTTATGTGGACAGTATTTTTAATAAGCTCATATGGCGCACCATTGGCCCAAAGAGCTACTAATTTGGCACTGCACAGTTCTCTCTTTGGACCAGATGGTGCAGTTAATTATGATTATATTGTCACTAACAGCATTAACTCTTTGTTAATTTGCTCAAGATGTATTCCCAATGGCACACACACTAACCATTGTTAAGCTAATTCGGCCCATGCTTCAAAACATATCAAAAAATCTGAAGTGGTAAGTTTAAATGTTTTCTAATGTACAATCCTTATATTATTTGTGTAACATGGGGAGGGCAAAGATGGAGTAAGTGAAATTGAAAGAAAGAGAGAAGATGAGTAATTAAATTCCTAACACTATTTCCAATTAGCTCTATACAAGGTCCACAGTCATGAAGCTCGCTCTCAAATAACGGATCAATACCCTCCATCCTGTAATTTGGAAACAAATACAGTGAGCTAGAGTATACTAGCGCTCATGGTTGCCATGACAACCATTATTGACTTACTGAGATGCTTTTAATGTGTCGTCGAACACACTTTGTATGTAGAGATTTTGAATTTTCTCAGCTGTCCAATTTATACAAAGCTGTTCCAAAGAATTTGACTCATTGACTTCAAACCCAAAGAAATCGACTATACTAACTACATTCTGTTTTAGGAGAAAGATATATAATTATTATTAAAGAGAATTTGAGAGAAATACATGTATATGTATGTAAAGAAGATACAAATCTGAGTTTCACACCCTCCAACAAAACATTCCCTCAAATATGAGTTCATCCTCTTTACATCTTCCATACTCAATTCATTACTACCTCATTATATATTCATTACCAGTTCATTATAATTATATTCATTATTATATTCATATTATATTTATTATTATTCTCATTATCCAGTAATATATTAAATATTCATTACTACCCATTATATATTCATTATTATATTTATTATAATCTTATTATATTTATTATTATTCTCATCACCCATTAAATATTCATTACTAATCTTATTATATTCATTACCAATTCAATATAATTATCACAATTGGTTTATATTTAAATGCGAACCGTTAGATGAAAACTAATAAAGTAATAATTCATTACATCAGTTGTCATGGCAAACTATTACATCAATTAATGAAACCTAATTAAATAATAAATATATAATTCATTAGAAAAGATGTAGAGATGAAAACCATCAATTGTCATGGAAACCATATAGTTTATTACATCAAGTGTCATGGTAACCATATAATTTATTACATCGATTGCCATGGTAACTGTATGATTTATTACATCGTCATGGTAACTGTATGATTTATTACATTCATTGTCATGGTAACTGTATGATCCATTGTCATGGAAACCATACATTTAATACATTAATTGTGATGGAAACCATAAAATTCGTTACATCACTTCATGGAAATCAAAACATTACCAATATTCCAATAAACTAATAAACTGATACCAATTTGATATTACATCTACATGTACATGTACATGTACATGTACCTCCTAATATCTGTTTCAGATTGATCAATCATCTGATCACCTCCCAACACAAAATCTTTTATAAAAAATTGTTGTACTTACCTCCACTTGAGGTGATAAAGAGTCAAATCTGTTAAGTTGAGGGACTTTGTTGTGTGGTTTCATGGGTGAGTGAAGTCCTGCCCCTTTCAATAATGTATTGATTCTCCTCATTACAGCAACAACAGTACGGATGTACAATGCCTTTGCTAAAGCATCTCGAGCACTGTTTGCCTGGAGAGAGAAAGAGAAAGAGGAGGAGGAGGAGGAGGAGGAAGAGGAGGAGGAGGAAAAAGAGGAGGAGGAGGAGGAGGAGGAGGAGAGGGAAAAGACAGGAGTCTCATTAAAAATGATGAGGGGTAAAATATGAGAATAACATTTAGATAACAACTATGAGAAGAGTGTCAGTATGGACGTTCACTATTAGTAACAGAACCATTAATTAATTAATGGATTAAAACATTACGAGAACTATGAATATCATTACTGATGTATGGCTTCCTGATTGCCCAATTAATTACAACTAAAAACTCCAGGCTATGTACATGTGATAACACATCTACATGTACATGTAGTATTACATCTACATGTAGATGTAATAACACATCTACATGTACATGTACACGTGTACTTGTAATAACACATAGAAAGATTATTATAATTTCAGTAACAAGTTCTTAGCAATAATATATAGAACAAAGACTGTAGTTTCAAACAGATATTTCAGAATGTGGCGTAATTGTAATAGACCCATAAATGGTCTTTAATTATCACATCTCTACACTGTATACATCTGTCATGTGACTTTGAGTCATGCAGTCAATGGGATACATGTAGTAACTTAAATGAACTGGATGTTACAATAATGTCATGTTTAATACTCACTCCCGCTGCAGAGCAAGTGGATTTGACGGAACCGTATTGAGATAGGTAAGTTCTCAATGTGAGTCCTTGTTGAAGAACACGAGGATGTATCCCCAAGAGAGAGGCCACTGCTTTTAACTCTGAGAAGAGAAAGAGACACCGTATAGACACATATACACAGACACACATAGCTACATGTCTACATGGACACACATACACACATACACACAAAGATATAAAAATACACATACACAGACACAGTCAAACACACATACATGTACATGTAGATACACGGACACACATACACTCACACACACACACAGACACCAGTCAAATAGACAGACACACATACATACATGGACACGCACATATACACACACACACACACACACACACACACACACACACACACACACACACACACACACACACACACACACACACACACACACACACACACACACACACACAGACACCAGTCAAATAGACGGACACACATACATACATGGACACGCACATATACACACACACACACACACACACACACACACACACACACACACACACACACACACACACACACACACACACACACACACACACACACACACAGACACCAGTCAAATAGACATACACACATACATACATGGACACACACATATACACACAAACAGACATACATATACACACAAGTACAAAGTTATTATAATTACACATTCACAAACACATGCAAACATGCATGAATATTCACACACACACATTATACATAAATGTACATACATACATACATACCCACACAATGTACACAGACACACACACATACAAAAATACATACCCACAATGTTATAGTACATGTACATGTATACATGTACATGTATGTATTATGTAACTAAGTCTGGCTATACACAACAATAGACTTTGTTTGGACAATACTTTCTCTTATCTTTTACTCCTATTGATGTTATTTTCTTACTGAAGAGCTTACAAGTTTCTCTTTAAGCTATTGTGATGTTCCTGAGTCAGGCAGACTGTCTCATAAATAAATATTACTGTACATACATGTACTTTTGATAATGGCATTGGTCTATTCATTTACAAGATGGATGTTTAGAGGCTATTGTTTGTACTGATAAGACTTCAATTCTGAGGTCTTGTATTGTAATACATGTACATCTTGTAACAAGATGGATGTTGGAAGGGTATTGTTTGTACTCATTTTGAGGGGTTGTAATCAACACAAGTAAATACAACTGATTGTGTATGAAAATGACTGCATGTAAAATCCAATGATTAATAAATTATTTATTAATAAACTGACAGTATTATAATACATACATGTACAGACATTCATGTGTATGCATTTTTATACAGTTATACATACCTATATACATACATGTACATACATGTATGTACATGTACATACATGTACATACATACATACATGTACATACATGTATGTACATGTACATACATACATTACACAGTCATATATAAATACAGTAGATACATGTACATACATGTACATACACTATACAGTCATACATACATGGATACATACAAGTACATACATGTACATGTAGATGTACATACAAATGACATCGACAGTTACACACATACAGATGAGAATATCAATATATTAACATGTACATGTACATGTAGTGGCTACTGCTATACATGCACTAACCAATTAATACATGTAGAAACCAAAACCCAATTATTAAACAATTAATTAAGTAAATTACTAGTTGTTTCAAATTACTAGTTGTTTCTTCATATAAGAAGTATTTAGAATATTACCCAAACCACAGTATAGAATTTCATGCTTGAGTGAGAACAAATATATCTTGATATAGCGACTATACATCTAACATTCAAACATGTTTGTTTAATATACCATCTGCTCCTTGATAAGAAAGCTCTTGATTCTTAGCTTCATAAAATAGGATGTTGCCTAGCAACAGGACAGCTACTAATACTTTGAGGACATCGTTCAGAGGAATTCCTAATTGAGCTAAACTGGACTGGGATTAGAAAAGAAAAGTGATAGGAGGGAGGGAGGGAGGTAGAGAGAGAAAGAGGGAGAGGGGGAGAGAGAGAGGAAGGGAGAGAGGGAGGGAGATAAAGAGGGGGAGAGAGAGAAAGAGGGAGAGAAGGGAAAGGACACACATTATGGCTGGCCAGTGCTTCATGTAAACACATCCAATAACATGTATATGGTACTATACTAAAATACTATGATATAAATATTTATGTCCAACATTGCCATCAAAATCTCATGAATATCATTATGTGGTTCATTTATAGTAGGGTTACGGTTCCCTTGTGGTTAGGGTTATGGTTCCCTTGTGGTTAGGGTTCAATCAGTATCAAAGTGACTTAGTCTTTGATGGCAATCTTGGACATCACTCAATACAAACCCTATCCCAAAGATAGAGCTACTGTAGTACCATAAATATTCTACATGAACAAGTCAATGAGGTATGACAGATGGACACACACTTAAAACTATTAATAGTGGTATGTAAACAATGTTGACAAAATACCCAATAAACAAGATAATGTATAGTAATAATGTAATGTCATTTAGCATTTCATCATGTATTTACTACAAAAACAATTCCACAAAGGAGTTAACTAATATTTCATGAATAGAGTGACCACTTTTGATCTTTAAAACTCAGTTATTTGCTAACATCCAATAAATATCTAGCATTACATTACTACAAATACAATTCCACAAAGGAGTTAACTAATATTTCATGAATAGAGTGACCACTTTTGATCTTTAAAACTCAGTTATTTGCTGATAATTAATATTCAATAGACAGACACATGTGTAGTAATGAATAGTCCGTGTACTAATATCTTCTAACATTACAGTTGTATGTATTTACTACAATACAATTCCACAAGGGAGTTGTCTAGTATTTCATTACAAAAGAGACTACATTCAAACTAGTTATTTGCTGTATCCAATAAACTAGAAACATGTGTCGCAATTAACAGTCTATCTAATCAATTTAATGTCATCTAGTATTACGTTACTACAATACAATTCCACAAGGGAGTTATCTAGTATTTCATTACCAAAGAGACTACGTTCAAACTAGTTATTTGCTGTATCCAATAAACCAGGTACATGCGTCGCAATTAACAGTCCATCTAATCAATTTAATGTCATCTAGCATTACGTTACTACAATACAATTCCACAAGGGACTTATCTAGTATTTCATGACCAAAGAGACCATGTTTGATCTTTAAAACTCGCAGTGATTTGCTTATTAATTTGGTCATTAAAGTTAATGGATTTGAAATATATACTAGACAGACAAAATAATAAACAGACCTAATAGTGTGGATGTACTAATTTAGTGACACTTTTAAACCATTCATAGAATTAAGTGATGTTTTAGTCAGACAATAGTGATCACTTTTAGGTATACCTACAGGTATATTTTACTTTTAGTTTAGTTATACGTACATGTAGTTATAGTTAATAATATTAGGCTTACTAAAAGGGTTTTAGTTTTAGTTAACTAACTAAAAGTGCCTAATATTGGTCAATTTTCACTTTAGTTAGTTATAGTTATTACAATAGACTTGTAATTTAGTTATAGTACAAGTCTATTGCAATATCCATAACTATAGTTTAGTTAGTGAACATCACAATGCCTTACTAAAAGGGGTTTTAGTACCTATAGTACATCGCTCACTACATGTACATGACAATCCTATTACCTTCCAAGCTTCAAAATGACTTTGTAGTTGCTGAGGACTGTCCAGAGGATCAGCTGCTTGAGAGAGGTAGTGTAGAGTACGTGAGTCATAATGAGGAAAGTAAAATTTACCTGTGAAATGAAAATTAATTGGTTAATGATTGATATAATCTACTAACATACAATACATACGTACATACATACATACGTACATGCATACATACATACATATATACATGTACATACGTACATGCATACATACATACATATATACATGTACATACGTATGTATATACATACATATATACATATATACATACATACATGTACATACATACGCACATACATACACATACATACATACATACATACATACATACATACATACATACATACATACATATATACATACATACATACATACACATACATACATACATACATACATACATACATACATACATACATACATACATGTATATACATACATACATACATACAGACATACATACACATACATGTGTACATATATACATACATACATATATACATACATACATACACATACATACATACATACACATACATATATACATACATACATATATACATACATACATACACATACATACATTGTATATACACATACATATATACATGTATAACCTTACATGTAGATATTAGACACACACAGAGATAATGGTCAGACATATAAATTAATCAAAAAAACAATACTAGTCTCTAAAACATACTAGGAAAACATTATTGAGATTCTTGATAGCTCTTGATGGGTTAAAATAACAAATTCCAAATTTTAAATAAACTAATTATTAAAAGCAACATTTTCACAAACAGAACAGGAGGGAGGGATATTGAAACTGAAAAAGCACAGACAGTACATGGTAACTTAGCAACAATATTAAACCATATAACAATACTACATAAGTATATATATATATATATATATATATATATATATATATATATATATATGTTCAATGTAATATCAATTAGTATTAATACATAACTACGTACATGTACCTGTGTATATGTACATGTAGCTATCTACATGTACATGTACATAACTACAGTACATGTACACATACATGTACACATACATGTACACATACATGTACACATGTATACAATGTAATCGTTTACATACTTAGGTTTAGTATAGCAATATATATTTGAAGAATTATAATTTTTAGTAGGTGAAGCAATTACGGATATTAAAAGACAGAGACCCATTCCAGCCCAATGAAAAATCATCATTAATTTAATGGATATAGTTTATTAATTAATACCCAATTAATACCCAAGTGTATAGAGACAGAGACTCATTCCAGCCCTATGATTAGATATAATTACAATAATTAATACTCAAGTGTATAGCAATTAAAAGACAGAGACCCATTCCAGCCCTATGATTAGATATAATTACAGTAATTAATACTCAAGTGTATAGCAATTAAAAGACAGAGACCCATTCCAGCCCTATGATTAGATATAATTACAATAATTAATACTCAAGTGTATAGCAATTAAAAGACAGAGACCCATTCCAGCCCTATGATTAGATATAATTACAATAATTAATACTCAAGTGTATAGCAATTAAAAGACAGAGACCCATTCCAGCCCTATGATTAGATATAATTTAATACTCAAGTGTATAGCAATTAAAAGACAGAGACGCATTCCAACTCTATGATTAGATATAATTACAATAATTAATACTCAAGTGTATAGCAATTAAAAGACAGAGACCCATTCCAGCCCTATGATTAGATATAATTTAATACTCAAGTGTATAGCAATTAAAAGACAGAGACCCATTCCAGCTCTATGATTAGATATAATTACAGTAATTAATACTCAAGTGGATAGCAATTAAAAGACAGAGACCCATTCCAGCTCTATGATTAGATATAATTACAGTAATTAATACTCAAGTGTATAGCAATTAGTTTTTGGCTTATGGAAGGATACTAGACTTTCAAGAAAGGTTTCAAATACAGTCGTAATCAGTGCTAGCTGTTGTGATAATTCTATTCATAAAGTGACACTATGCACAACATATCATATTGCAATTGGGAAAAAAAAAAGACAATTCATTCATTGATAATAGCATTGTGTTCATAGTAGTTATACATTACTTACATCCCTTATTGGTTATGTCATATCATATGATGACTAGTGCATTGACATAGACATGGAATATTCAATATCGTGATAGTACTAGTCTGTATTTCAAAAGTGAGTCTCAATTGTTAACAGGTTAAATATCCTTACTTCTTTCTTCTGTGGATAGTCCAGCCAATATTTGATAGAATATGTGATAATTCTGTTCTGTTTGTGATGGGCTTACAATACGAGTCTAAAATAATGAATGTATGGAAGAATAGATAGATAAATAGATAGATAGATAGATAGATAGATAGACAGATAGATAGATAGATAGATAGATAGATAGATAGATAGATAGACAGATAGATAGACAGATAGATAGATAGATAGATAGATAGACAGATAGATAGATAGATAGACAGATAGATAGATAGATAGATAGATAGATAGATAGATAGATAGACAGATAGACAGATAGATAGATAGATAATTCGATAGTTGATGAATGGATAGACAGATTTGATGAAACAAATCTTTATTGACTGACCTGATCTAAAAAATAACAATTTATTTTTAATCTTGTAATTTGTAAACCATGATAATGAAACTCTATTAAACGCCCCTAAATTAATTATGCTATAATTACAAACACACATTTTACATACATTAATAATAGTCACTTAGTTACATATACATACATACATACATACATACATACATACATACATACATACATACACACATACATACATACAGACAGACACACACATTGTACTAGACACAGCTGGATACAAAATGCATTAGATTATCACATCAGTTGAAATTTAATAATTACATACAATTCGACTGGAATCTTTATTCGAAGCAGTTCCAGCAGTACCAAGCGCCTTCAACACAACTGATGATACCTGCCAATACTAAGCCATAGAAAGAAGAGAGATGTGTAGATTAGCTCACATTTAACTACCATACGTCTATAGGTACTAATAAATGTGTGGTCGTAAAAAAGGGGCTAAGGTACTTATTTCATCAGAATTCAAATGTAACTGAAGGTAGTGTACTGTACATGTACATGTATATCAAGTGAAGTGTCATTGTACATCAAGTAAGTGTACATGTACATGTACATGTATATCAGTACATGTACATGTACATGTATATCAAGTAAAGTGTACATGTACATGTATATCAAGTAAAGTGTCATTGTACATCAAGTAAGTGTACATGTACATGTACATGTATATCAGTACATGTACATGTACATGTATATTTAATGAGTGTACATGTACATGTGGTAAGTGTACATGCATGTACATCAAGTAAAGTGTCATTGTACATCAAATAAGTGCACATGTACATGTACATGTATATCAGTACATGTACATGTACATGTACATCAAATAAGTGTACATGTACATGTATATCAAGTAAGTGTACATATACATGTATATCAAATAAGTATACATGTAAGTGTACATGTACATGTACATGTATATCAAGTAAGTGTACATATACATGTAGATCAAATAAGTGTACATGTACATGTAAGTGTACATGTGTACATGCATGTACATCAAGTAAAGTGTCATTGTACATCAAGTAAGTGTACATGTACATGTACATGTACATGTACAGTGTATATCAAATAAGTGTACATGTACATTAGATAAACAATACTAGTACTCACAATAAAAGAGACATACCTTTCGAATATCTTGGAGCCATTCTGATTTTGCTGAATCTGAAAACATTTTAATAATCAGTCTCTCAGATGTGAATGTCTTCCCGCTACCACTCATACCACTAAACAAATAAAGAATATAAAATAACGAATGTTTCCTGCTACTACAGATAATAAAGAGTGTACTGATTAACCAATCAGATTTGAATGTTTCCCGCTAGTATACTGCAGATAATAAAGAATGTACTGATTAACCAATCAGATTTGAATGTTTCCTGCTAGTATACTGCAGATAATAAAGAATGTACTGATTAACCAATCAGATTTGAATGTTTCCTGCTAGTATACTGCAGATAATAAAGAATGTAGTGATTAACCAATCAGATTTGAATGTTTTCTCGCTACTGCAGATAATAAAGAATGTACTGATTAACCAATCAGATTTTCCCGCTACTGCAGAGAATAAAGAATGTACTGATTAACCAATCATGTTTTCCCACTACTGCAGAGAATGTACTGATTAACCAATCAGATGTGAATGTTTCCCGCTACTGCAGAGAATAAAGAATGTACTGATTAACCAATCAGATTTGAATGTTTTCCCGCTACTGCAGAGAATAAAGGAATGTACTGTTAACTAATGAGAATGTCTTCCAGCTACTCCTCATACCAGCAGGGAATAAGAATCCATTGAGTAGTACATGTGTCTCTTATACTATAAACAATACTATTTCTTTCAAACAAAAGCCACAGTTATATAATACTTCCTTTCTGCTACCAATCCAAGACAGCCGACTGTCTTAGGGCAGTATCAATTTATGACTTTCATTTCTATTTTCAAGTATCTGGTGGATTATATTACTATAAATTAAAAAGCAAATCACATTTGAAATTACAAATTGTTTAATTAATTATGAATAGTGACATCTACATCAAAGAAATACAGGACAGGAAGTTCAAAGGAAGAGAAAGCTTTCATCAAGTAAATACAACACACAACTTTAGGATATTAGATCAGCATGCCTATATGTAGACATCTCCACACTGCCTTAACATAAACCATAAAGATGTAATCCCCAATTTCATATAATCCCTTAAACTATATTGTTTTTTCTTAATTAGCCATCTGCCCCTTCATGCTGCCTCTAAAGGTCATTCCCGTTCGCTATGATATCAGAAAAATATTCATAGGTTTAGTTTGGAATGACTAACAATCTTTTTAGATTCACTATTTTCATATAATTATCCTTCCCGTTCTTTTTTGTGTATGTGAAATTTCAATCCATTGCTTCATTATTGAGTTACAGTATAATTATGTATTAACCTTATACCATTAAGCTATACATTATATTACATTATATCCTAATTCTGAGGTCATCTTGAACAGACTTTAATTGTCTATGATGAGCTAACAAATGATATTGCCGAAAATATTGTACTATCAAACCTCATGGGATTATGTTCAAATGATGTACATAATAGTATTAATAGTTTCTATAATAAAAGTTAATGTATTTTTATTTTGGGCTGTGGCTGGAGTCCAAAAATGGAACCAATACTTTATTTTCAAGGCAACGGGACTTCGAAGCATAATTCAAAATAAATATCCTTAAAAACCTTAGGAAGTAAACCCATAAAGACATTACAAGGGTTGGACAATAAAAGCAGCTTCTACAATGTATGTGAAGGAAGGATTATTAGTTCAGATTGGAACCCTAACTACATGAGACCCAATGGTTTAATGAATTTGGTCATTTCTGGGAATTAGTGATGATGATACTCTCTCTTTCTATTATGTACTCTTGGTGTCGTTGGCAATACCCAGAAAAGTGTAATATAATACAATACTGATTATTTGGCAGTCTAAACTCTTATTCTAATTGTATTTCGTGTGTAGCAATTGATCACATGTATGCACTGTGCATGTGCAAAGTAATTACTTTCCTCTTTTTGATATTGAACGAAGTAATCGATATCGTAAAAATATCGATTATATATATTGATACTTTTCGATAGTATCGCCCATCGCTACTGGGTTACACGATTATACTGGTCCCATTTATGGGACTCCAGACACTGTGCTTATTTTACCAGCCTAATAATACATCTTCATTGACGGGTACCATTTGAATTTTAAAATATTATTTATTTCCTACCGATATTTTCTAACCACAGTACAGTCATTAAGGTTTTACCTGAAAATTAGCATACGAGTCCTTCGACTGTGATGGAGTTCGTCAATTAGGTTTCTTCCCATTTCTTGTAAAGTTTTCATCATTTGGGAACTTGGGTTCTCAAAGGGATTCACACAAAGGAGAACAGGTCCAATCCAAGTCTGTATATACAGACAGCAATAATATATATATATATATATATATATATGATTATAATAGCTCTTACATAACAATATCCTTCCATGAAATTCTCGTGTAGCTGCCTTAAAATTGCCTCTCTAGTCAATGGACCAGTTAGATGTATCAAATCTCGTTTATGCGAGTCCTTGCTGTGACCTATACTAGCCATGTTTGAAGTCTCGATATTATAATTACGTGATTATTCTTTTTAATGCGCATGTAAACGAAGTCCCTCAAGTTCAATATGGCTGGTGTACAGATGTATTCGTAACTATTTGTTTGTAAGGTTAGTAACTGTGATGTTATATGTAGTGTAGATGATGTTTCAAAATAAATAATTATTTTCCTTGTTTTTAATTTAATATTTTTGATCATAATCATATGCTTGCTGTTCAAATTAATGATATTCATAGTATCAGCTGCTAATTAATTAATTTTGTAATAAAATAATTTTTTTTTCTGATTCACAAAAAATACATTATTAGTTTGTTGTCACTGCGGAAGGGATTTCAGACTAATAAAATCATTTTTTAATAAATATTTCCGAAAAGGATTTCAATCTTTTTAAAATGGATCAGCACAATATATGTTTCACCTGCTAACTGGTCTATTATATAAAAAAAACAACAAATCTACAGATAGAAAACAACAGTAAAGAAAACAATGAGTTTCGTTCCATTCCAGACTTCCACCAAAATGGTGAATTGGGAACGCAACGAAGGAAGATCAATAATCATGTGAAAATGAGGAATAAAAAAAAAAACATGCATCTTCTAAAAAACATGTAATTTTGTGAGAAGATAAATAAAAAGAAAATTAGAAAACAAGAAATCATGATAGCAACCTATCAATGGAGAATTTTTTGCAACGTTCACTAAGGTTTACATCAGTATGTGAAGAAGAGCTAGTTGGGTGACATGATGATGCAATAGAAGCTGCTGCATCAGGAGAAGATGGAGTAAATACGGTGTCTGTAGGACTGCATGGAGGAGTGAGAAGACCTGAAGATGAGGTGGAAGGTGATCGGCCACCATGGAGATTTTCACTTTCACAACAGTCTTCATCATCCTCACTGCTACTTCCAGTGGAAGAAGGTCTCTTTGTCTCCTCAATTCTGTCCCTATTAACTTTCTTTTCTTTTTTCCCTCTGTTCCTCCTGCGACGGTTTAACTTCACACACGCTTCTGGGCTTGCATCCATAAACTCTGGAGCCAGCGTCCAGTAGTTACCTTTGCCTGGGGGGTCATTTTTGTCCCTGGGGACTTTCACAAAGCATTCGTTTAGCGAAAGGTTGTGACGGATCGAGTTTTGCCATCCCCTGCGATTTTCTCTGTAGAAAGGGAACTTCTCCATAATGTAAGTATATATATCGTTCAACGTGAGCTTCTTTTTAGGAGAATTTTTGACGGCCATGGAGATTAGTGTAATGTAAGAGAAAGGAGGTCTTTGGTGCACTTCTAACACCCGTTGTTGTCCATCACATACAACACGAGCCAAAATGGAAAGCGCCATTGAGCTGGAGTTGTCTATTGCACTCAGGAGAGGTCTGACAGGATAATCCATGAGTGGTGGCTGTGTTGGACACAGAGAGTATGTTCGAGGGAACAAAAGAGGAGCATACGGTTTAGCTGGATTAATTGCAAGTTGCATTCTTTTAATATAAGTCTTGCAGTTGTAGTATGAAGAATTCGAAATGGAAGTTCTTTTATAAGCAGTCTGTCTACACATGAATGGGATTGGTTTGTTTATTTTTCTACTATTTGATCTTCACATCCTGTATGTGTGGCCAATGCCCATAAGCAAATAGCCAGACCACACAAATCATTACACTTAGTAAACAAGAACGATTATCGTTAAACGTATTCATTACTGGGAGCCTTTTACCGTGCGTAATTGCGTAGGCGAGCTCGCGGCTGGAGTGCAATAGTGGATTCATAACAAGGATGTTTGTTTGCATGTCATAAACGTCCTCTGACGATTCACTACCCTCTCCCACTCACAGAGAATCATTCATCTTTGTAAACACAAAACAAAATGAACACTGATGTCATATTAGGACTGCAGCATCTCACAACCATACCAACAGAGTACGTCAAGTACCATGTATATACTGTATGTAGCAGAGTGGGAAATAACAGTGCTCCAGTGCTCATTTGAGCACCAGAATTAGCTTCAGGAGCACCAGATTTTGACATGACAATGCATGCTAGTTGTACTGTGGTGAGCACTGGTGACGGAATTGCTCACCAAATTTTGTAGGCTTATTTCCCGCCCTGGTATGTAGGCATATGTGAAAAATCTTATTATTTGTTAATGTACATATATAATTATTCCCATGATTCTTCAGGATGCCTAAAGCCAAGCAAAAAATTCATAAAGGATTTGGAATCAAGCAACATAAACCATCTTTTGACGAAGATGAAATGAAAGACCATTTAAAAGAGCAACTCCTGATACTGAAGTCACCAAGGCAAATACTTCAGTAAGTATTAAATATTATCCAGACATGTACACAGCTGCACCAAGAGATCAAAGGAAACCTATTAGCTTTGTTTCTTACCTAAACCCTTCAAGACAGACCACTATATAAATAATCCATTATTCACTTTTAATAAATTCATAAATCCCCAGGCTAATAACATCACAGGTAATGTTTGTTTATATCACATATCTAAGATAATTGGAATAATATAGGCTCACAAAACAAACTAACAGCTATGTAAATTGATAACCAAAAGATACATTGACGTCAGACATAAGTGACATCTGAACTCGCAATTGTTTATGCTAGTCACTTTCTTCTTGAAATTCCATATCTACAACATAAGTAAATCAAAAATATAAGAGATTGTGTGAAGTATGTCTGAAGTAGGAAATGTGTTTTTGTATGCGATCACTCCTCTGCAATGTATGTTAATCATACATTTTAGTAAATTCATATTTGGAATCTGCAGATATGAATATTAACCACAGTTATTGGATATCGTATTGTGTGTCTGTCTGTCCTTGTCTGTATGTCTATGTCTTTGTGTACTTCTCTATATGTCCGTCTAGATATATGTACCTATAATTAACATAGGATAATTAATGACATCATTTGGTGATTTACCACATTTCCTACTCAACAGGAAGAACCTGTCAATGTCTGAATACTTAGTAGATGAAAACATGATCAAAGTGACAGATAAAAAGGTACAAAGTTTTATGTGTGTACATCCATCCATCCATTCATCCTATCTATCCATCCATCCATCCCACCACCCATCCATCCATCCATCTATCCTTCCATCCATCCATCCATCTGTCCATCCACTCATCTATCCATTCATTCATCCATCCATCCACCTGTCCATACACTCATCCATCTATTCATTTACATGCTAACGTCCACATGATATAATTACTATACCATAGTTGAGATATACCTCACACAATTCATTCATGTGACAGTACCTCACAAATACAACTCATCATGAATATCATAATAAAGCTACATCCCATCCATATGAATATAGTTTCACCTGCATGAATAGTTTCATAAAGAACCTTTATACCTGTTAAATCTAATTTGTTGAGCAATTCCCTGTATTCATAGTGTATTGTAAATAAGCAGCTCGCATATTTGGTAAGGTTTGTGTCGTCATATATGCATAACTCACTTAAATTGGTCACACACATACTTGTATAAATATATATAATTAAGATACTCATGAATACACGCTCACTTGCACATACACACACACATATCACACGCACACACACACACACACACATAGATTAATGATGAGATGTATAATGTTTTTATCAAATAGTTGATAAATTATTGAGTGTTTTATAAATTCATCTAATCATTAATTTCTAGCTAATCAAACAATTGTCTGTCATTTCCAAGCAAAGTATTATACTACATTGTATATTCTACAATTAGATGTACAAGTTGTATTTAATAGCGTACAGTGAACAAGTGTGTATGTACAAATGCATGTATTTATATACAATGTAATGTACAGTGTACAGTGAACATGTGTGTATGTACAAATGCATGTATTTATATACAATGTAATGTACAGTGTACAATGAACAAGTGTGTATGTACAAATGCATGTATTTATATACAATGTAATGTACAGTGTACAATGAACAAGTGTGTATGTACAAATGCATGTATTTATATACAATGTAATGTACAGTGTACAGTGAACATGTGTGTATGTACAAATGCATGTATTTATATACAATGTGTACAGTGAACAGTGAACATGTGTGTATGTACAAATGCATGTATTTATATACAATGTAATGTACAGTGTACAGTGAACAAGTGTGTATGTACAAATGCATGTATTTATATACAATGTAATGTACAGTGTACAATGAACAAGTGTGTATGTACAAATGCATGTATTTATATACAATGTAATGTACAGTGTACAGTGAACATGTGTGTATGTACAAATGCATGTATTTATATACAATGTAATGTACAGTGTACAGTGAACATGTGTGTATGTACAAATGCATGTATTTATATACAATGTAATGTACAGTGAACAAGTGTGTATGTACAAATGCATGTATTTATATACAATGTAAGGTACAGTGTACAATGAACAAGTGTGTATGTACAAATGCATGTATTTATATACAATGTAAGGTACAGTGTACAATGAACATGTGTGTATGTACAAATGCATGTATTTATATACAATGTAATGTACAGTGTACAATGAACATGTGTGTAGGTACAAATGCATGTATTTATATACAATGTAATGTACAATAATGTAGTATCTGAAGACAGATTCAGATAGAAAGACAGATACAGAGAGAGACAGAAAAAGTGAGAGTAGTATTTAGTATACTATAGTACTATATATGTATAAACTGTGGTTTACAATATTGTTATCACTAAACACTATGAAACAGAACAGGGCTTGACCTGTGAAGGAGGGATTATATGTGTGACCAACGGTCTTCTCTAAACACAGGGTGGTTATTGGGCATATCTTGGTCACTGGAATAAAGGGAGAATTATGCTACATCCTGAGGAGGCATTATATATGTTAGAATGTGTAAGTTATCTCTCCTCCTTTCTACTCCCTCTGTTTATATAGACTCATGTGTAATCCCTTAGGGTGTTCTAGTTGTGTCTCAATGGGGAGTGTCTTGGTCATTACAACAGGTCATTTAAAACAAGTATTGTGTGTGAATGTATATACAATGTATAATACTAAACCTTCTCCATTGCATAGTAATATCTGGATAGTAGATAAAATATATATTTGATTTGCAAAATGCAACAGCACCTGGTCTATATTTATACACATACATACATACATACATATATACATGTACGTACATACACACATACATATGTAGATACATGTACATACTTGCATACATACATGCATACATACATGCATACATACATACATACATACATACATATATACATACATGTACATACATATATACACATATACGTGCATACATACATACATACATGCATACATACATACATACATATATACATATATACATACATGTACATACATATATACACATATACGTGCATACATACATACATACATACATGCATACATACATACATACATACATACATATATACATACATGTACATACATATATACACATATACGTGCATACATACATACATACATACATACATACATACATACATACATACATACATACATACATATGTACATACATACATACATCTATATTATAATTCTCCAACAAACACAGGTGTTCATAAAATAATAATACTTGTTTGTGAATATGTAAAAATACAACTTAATTTCAACAAGAGAAGACCATAGTATTGGGACTCAACATTCCAGTTGACACAAATAACACAAAAAACACATTTGAAATGTTTTTTTAAACTTCAATAACTGTTTGGTTTTCACTTGCTACAGGCATACCACACATTGCTGCATGACTGCAGACAGCTGCAACTCTACCAGGTGTATAATCCTAAATCATTATTTGTTATAATATAGCCTTATATACATGTATGTATGTAATATAAAAGTTGATATATTCATAACAGCTTTGCTTTGAAAATGTCCTGTTTCTCTATTAATAGGTTTTTGCTCATTTAAAACGAACTGGATTTATTGTAATGAAACAAAATCTACAACAGTATGTGTGCATGTATGTATCTTATATTTGTGCATGTACAAGCATGTGTGACTTGTATATGTGTATGTACATAATATATGTATATGTGTGTAAGTATGTACGTACATATGTATGTATGTATGTATGTAAGTATGTATATGTATGTATGTATATGTATGTATATACATGTATATGTATGTATATATGTATGTATATATGTATGTATATATGTATACATGTACATGTGTATGTATGTATGTATGTAATAATATGTATGTATGTATGTATGTATCATACATACATACATGTACATACATACATGCATGCATGCATACTTAATAACATACATACAGTATGTGTTTATTAAGTATGCATGCATGTATGTATGTATCTATCTACAGTATGTATCTACAGTATGTATCTACAGTATGTATC
This sequence comes from Petrosia ficiformis, assembly GCA_947044365.1. Taxonomy (NCBI): domain Eukaryota; kingdom Metazoa; phylum Porifera; class Demospongiae; order Haplosclerida; family Petrosiidae; genus Petrosia; species Petrosia ficiformis. The sequence goes on from OX345643.1 coordinate 887,145, forward strand.
TACATGCATGTATATACACATATTATTACTATTGTATAGTGTCATAGCCTCAAGGGAAATTGAGGGAGTGATTTTGTTTGTTTCTTCACACTTTTGGGTGGCTAATGATAAAAGAAGTTAATAAGGTTGTTTGATTCTTTTTACAGACACTTTTTAATAATTCAAAATCTGTAATGTTTGATATGTAATAATATATATTATGTGCTAGACTGTCACCAGCTGTCCATAACTAACTTGAAAAACATGTAGAGTTATTAATTAGCGATATCTAGTTATGACTAGAAGCGACTAATAATGAAACACAAGTGTTCTTCATTCATTAATAATTATTATAAACAGTCTCGTTACTAAGATATGAACACAACCTGTTATTAGTGATATCTAGTTATGACTAGAAGCGACTAATAATGAAACACAAGTGTTCTTCATTCATTAATAATTATTATAAACAGTCTCGTTACTAAGATATGAACACAACCTGTTATTAGTGACATCTAGTTATGACTAGAAGCGACTAATAATGAAACACAAGTGTTCTTCATTCATTAATAATTATTATAAACAGTCTCGTTACTAAGATATGAACACAACCTGTTATTAGTGACATCTAGTTATGACTAGAAGCGACTAATAATGAAGCACAAGTGTTCTTCATTCATTAATAATTATTATAAACAGTCTCGTTACTAAGATATGAACACAACCTGTTATTAGTGATATCTAGTTATGACTAGAATTGGCATATCTCTTAATCACTATTATCTTCAATAGTATATTTTGTCTTATCTATAGTCTAGTAACCATGGTAACAATTTTTTAGAATCTACAATGAAGTGTGATGTTAATTATCGTTGCTATGTCTCCACTAACTACTCAGTTACAAGCTTGTAGATGGATAATAATTACATACTACAGTAAAATACTCAACATACAACTAGTCGTAGGGTAATTTTATTCCCATTACACATTACATACTTTTTCTAAAATGAAGTGTTAGTACATATAATATTATACATGTAGGTATATTATTATTATATAGATACTAATTACCATGGTAATTGTTTGTAATTGTTTGATGTGGTTAGATGTATATTTTGTATATCTCATCATTGGGTTTGGGTGGACTTATCCCTTTGATCTCCATGGTTACCAGATGTAATGAATACAATTGGTGTAAAGATGGTTGTAATTATCATATTCTAAATACAGAGAGATTTAAATTCACACTAAAACAAGTAATACAACCTAAGTGACCTTACTAGATTCATTGTATTTTTTTTATACATAATCCATCGTTGTATGTGTGTGTGTGTGTGTGTGTGTGTGTGTAAGGGTTTTCATAAGAAAATGTCCCTTGGACCAATCTGTCCCAGATTAGTGTCTGTTGTGTGACATTGAGTTGCACCCTTTTCCCTTAAACACAGAATGTACTCTATTGTATAGTAAGGAATGTAGCGATGTCATCTCTTACTCATTCAGTAGACCCATGCATGGTGTATATATATACTTATATAAATATATGTTTGAATCTAGTCCTAATAAAGATGGAAGATCATTTACACATGTACATGTGGAATCTAGTCTTGTCAAGATGTTATTATATGATGACAAATACGCACACAGTTACAAAAAGCCTGTAATATTCAGGTATTTATTGCAACTACCATGTGGTCTGACACACTTGTGAGCTGTGAGGATGAATCTTTTCTAATATGCCATGTGGTCGCTCAGTGGTCAATTATTACATACAGGCTAATTTGTAGTTCTTTGTACCTTTATACCGACTTCACTTATTGAAAACACTAGCACGCACATGTGTGTGTGTGTGTGTGTGTGTGTGTGTGTGTGTGTGTGTGTGTGTGTGTGTGTGTGTGTGTGTGTGTGTGTGTGTATATACACATTGTAAATATTATATTACACAAACAGTTGGAAACGCGATTGATTATAGTAATAATCCCCAAGTGATGTTTACATACTATTAGCCTACCACAAACTAAAAAAAAGGTGCCCTGAAGACATGATATAGTGACTGGGTCCCACCTACAGAAGCACAGTGGTGTTTGATGTAGTATAGTTGTTTACATTGCAATTTAGGAAGCCCTTGATTGTCTACCTACCTACCCTACAGGTGATTATAGCTGTAGGGTTTCTAGAAACCACCAGCAAAACAATATGAATACAAAAGAGTGTCTCCAGTAACATTTGATTAGGGGAAATTAAACTGTGGTATACTTTTAAAAATATATTTTAATTCCTTCATTCATTGGTCAGTGTTTATGACTTCAGTAACAATAGATTATTTAGTTATTAAAAACATAACTAAAACTATACTTATGTGTACCATAAAACAATGTTACAGAATATACATGTACATCTACATGAATGAGAACTGTCAAATAATAATTTTATGTAATGCTTACTTTGTGTGTATGATTGTATGTATGTATGTATGTATGTATGTATATGTGTATGATTGTATGTATGTATGTATGTATGTATGTATGTATATGTATGTATATGTGTATGTATGTATGACTGTATGTATGTATATATGTATGTATATATGTATGTATGTATGTATATGTGTATGTATGTATGTATGTATGTGTGTATGTATGTATGTATGTATGTATGTATATATGTATGTATGTACATATGTATATATATGTATGTATGTATGATTATATGTATGTATGTATATGTATATACAGTTCAGGTACAGAGTCTCAAATTGATTGTGTCCTAAATGTTTATAAAGCAACAAAATCATTTAAAAAGACATCACCTGGCTCTCCATATTGTGTCATCATAGTGGCTAAGTAAGTTGAGTCTAGTATTCTACTCTGAACATGTTTGTATACTATAACCATACATTCTAGTATACTAGTTGAGTCTAGTATTCTACTCTGTACATGTATGTATATTATAACCATACATTCTAGTATACTAGTATTCTACTCTGTACATGTATGTATATTATAATCATACATTCTAGTATACTAGTTGAGTCTAGTGTACATGTTTGTATATTATAACCATATATTCTAGTATACTAGTTGAGTCTAGTATTCTATTGTATACTGTTTTGTACATGTTTGTATATTATAACTATACATTCTAGTATACTAGTTGAGTCTAGTATTCTATTGTATACTGTTTTGTACATGTTTGTATATTATAACTATACATTCTAGTATACTAGTTGAATCTAGTATTCTACTCTGTACATGTATGTATATTATAACTATACATTCTAGTATACTAGTTGAATCTAGTATTCTACTCTGTACATGTATGTATATTGTAACTATACATTCTAGTATACTAGTTGAATCTAGTATTCTACTATATAATGTTCTGTATATGTACAAACATATACACATGTACATATATTCATTACACAATTTTGTATAATATTATTGTAAAGTTATTGGATATTGAATGTCACCATGGTAACATAACCAGCTTAATTAAAAACGGGCAGATGGTGGATAGATGAAGGATGGACAAATAATGATATCACATGATTCATTCTACAGGTCATGTGATCCATTTCCTACACTCACTGAGCTGGAAGAATTACGATCACACATACCACAAGACTCACAATTGAAATATGCAGTTATAGAAAATGGAGACATATCATTTTACTCTTTATATCCACTCAATACATTACCAGCACCATAAATATATATTGTACTATTACATGTACATGTACATGTATATGTACATATATATAATTAATGTATGATTATGTACTTGAATAATATTATAAATTATTGTTGTCTTTTTAAGTACATGTACTAATACATGTACATGTACTAATGATAACTAATCTATTATAAGTACATGTACTAATCTATTATAAGTACATGTACATGTACTAATCTATTATAAGTACATGTACGTGTACTAATCCATTACTAGTACATGTACTAATATATGTACATGTACTAATCTATTATAAGTACATGTACATGTACTAATCTATTATAAGTACATGTACATGTACTAATCTATCATAACTACATGTACTGTACATGTACTTATGATAGATTAGTACATGTACATGTACTTATAATAGATTAGTACATGTACTAATACACAGTGTACATGTACATGTATTAATCTATTATAAGTACATGTACATGTACTAGTCTATTATAAGTATATGTACATGTACTAGTCTATTATAAGTATATGTACATGTACTAGTCTATTATAAGTACATGTACATGTACTAGTCTATTATAAGTATATGTACATGTACTAGTCTATTATAAGTACATGTACATGTACTAGTCTATTATAAGTATATGTACATGTACTAGTCTATTATAAGTACATGTACATGTACTAGTCTATTATAAGTATATGTACATGTACTAGTCTATTATAAGTATATGTACATGTACTAGTCTATTATAAGTACATGTACATGTACTAGTCTATTATAAGTATATGTACTGTACATTGTACACATACATGTACATGCTTAAGATTCTCATGCTCAAATGGAATTGATGTTTGGTTACAAACCATAAATACATGTGTAGTAAATGTATAACTATATCAAATATCATATTAAATTCTAAATAATAAGAATAATATCACTAATACATATCTCCACATACTTGTGCTAAAATTGAATTATTAGTGAAATTCTTTATACAACTTTCTTAAATCTACTCCATAAATTCATATCTAAGTACATACATGTGTACGTGTATCTGTAACTATATGAAGATCAAATATCATATTCCATTATTCTCAAGCTCAAATGAAATTATCTTACATCTGTGTACATGCATGTACATGTGTACATCATACATGTACATCATAACATGTGTACATGCACATATCTGTAACTAGATCAAAAAGATCATATTCAGTTATTATCGTGCTCAAATGAAATTATGTGACTATCATAAACACATCTGTAGTACATGTATATATACATGTACATGTATCAAATTGAATTATTAGTGAAATTCTTTGTTACAATTACTCTTCTATATACACATCATATACACATCATATACACATCATATACACATCATATACACATCTGTAGTACATATCTGCATATCTACATATACATGTATCATTATTAATGAAATTCTTTGTTACAATTACTCTTCTATATACACATCATAAACACATCTGTAGTACATATCTGCATATCTACATATACATGTATCATTATTTGTGAAATTCTTTGTTACCCTTCTGAGTATAAACAAATCATGCCTGTAGTACATACTCCAACATCATAATTAAATTACTCAAATAAGTCCATAAATAAATTGAGCTCATTATAAATTCATGAAACATTGCTATGGAAATGAGTAGATGAAGCTGACTATCTCGTATTCAGTTCATATTGTGTGGTTACCATAGTGATCGAACCCATAGTAGTGCAAACTGTGAATTTAAAACTATGAATTTATAATGAGCTCATTTGCTATTCTGTTTTAGTTTATAATACAACCAACTGGTGTTTATTACTAGTGAGAGGATTTGACATTAGATTTGACATTTAGTGCCCATTTCTGCTAGTCTAGTAATATAATAGTAAGACCATTAAGGATGTGTGATACAACTATATGTAGTATTACGTATTGCTGCCAAAAATATCATGATACGATACAGTATCACGATATTTGAAATAATATTGAAACACTTATAAAATGTAAATAAATGTCCTATTTGGATGTATTTGTCAAGAAATGGTAAAAGAAATCAATGAAAGTTATGCGCACTAGCTTTTTATAATTACCAAATTAGACAAATTAGAAAAACCATGTTTACTAAACACTCCACTCCAGTGTATTGATACACCCAAAAGCCAATATTCTATCACGATATTGAATGATATTTCGATACGTATCGCACATCACTAGAGACCAGTAATATAATAATGAGTAAACAATTCTCAGTAGTATTGCATTCATTCAAACATTTCTTTGAAAAAAATCATTAAACCACACTACTAACAAAATACTATTTTATACAGCATTAAATATCTAAAACAACAGTAAATAAGGTCACAAACCCAAGTTCATTGAGACTCATTCCCATGTCTTAGAATCGAAGACCAGCAATCTGAGACTCCAAAGACTATTAGAGAATTAAATTTTAAAATTTGCTATATTGTACATAATCTACGTACCCTGCAATCCCAAATAACAAGCCGACCATCAACTCCAGTGGTACAGAATTTAGAAGCATTGCCACTTCCATCCACAGCAAACACAGATATTTGGCTATGAATGAATGGACGGACAGTAGGGTGAATGGACATTAGGGTGAATGGACAGTAGGGTAAATGGATAGACTAATGGACAGTAGGATAAATGGATAGACTAATGGACAGTAGGGTGAATGGATAAACTAATGGACAGATATGGATGGATGAATGTATAGGCCGACAAATAGATGTACTGTTGAATGAATGGAAGGATGAAGTGAACGGACATAGAAAAGATACTGTAAGTTAATGATATCACCTGATGGCATTTTGATGTGTTGTATCAAGAGTGGTATCACTAGAACCACCAGTGGTAGCTCGTTTATCAAGACCTTTAAACTTCTCCATTGCACTATATAAAGATAATGAAACTTCTAAATTGACATCCTCTCTACTTCAGTGCTGAGGTAACGCCAACTAATATTATGTTCTACAGTGTAGGGTTCCAGCGATACATGTATTGGAATCAGTATAAGTACTGATACTACACTTTTCTATTGTATCGCTCAGTATGGTAGCACATCAATAACCAATACTGATCTATTTCACCATTAATTTAAGTTGGGTGTAATCAAGAGTTGTGCATGTTAAGACAAATAATGGGCAAGAAAATGAGTGGAGTTTGGTAGTATTTCTCAGTTCATGCCACAAATAGTAGCAGAGTGCTTTACGTACTGAAACTATACCTGTATCTACATGTATATTTACACATTTTCACATTATCCTTCACATTCGTTTTTGTGTATGTTAAATTTCAATCCATTGCTTCATTATTGAGTTACAGTATAATCATGTATTAATTAAATGACTAGGTATGTATGATGAGAGACAGACACGTGTCTAGAAAAAAATCTAGGTTTGAACCAGTGTTTTTGATAAGCTCATATGGCGCACCATTGGCCCAAAGAGCTTCTTATTTGACACTGCACAGTTCTTTCTTTGGGCCAGTGGCGCAGTTAATTATGGTTATATTGTTACTAACAGCATTAATTCTTTGTTAATTGGCTCAAGATGTATTCCCAATGGCGCACACACTAACCATTGTTGAGCCAATTTGGCCCATGCTTCAAAACTTATCTAAAACTCTGGTTTGAACCCAAGACTTCTGACTAGCAATCAGAAGGTCTTGAGTTCAAACCCCAGCTGGTCCAGATTTTTTCTGGACATGTGTCTCTCTCTTTATTTCTCAGTATAATCATGTACACCATGTACATGTATTAACCTCATGACATTAAACATTACATTATATATATATATATATATATATATAATGTAATGTATAAACAGACTTTAGGATCAGCTAACACTTGGAGAGTCACTAAATACATGTACATGTAATATAATCATTTTCACTTACGAAAGATGGCCTGTTATTTTTTTCTCTTTCTGGTCCAAGCGATTCATAAAAGTAAGCTGATTGTTATCATCATGATTCCACAGTACAGGATAGCAGTCATATCCAGCTGTTACCAGACTATTCTCTGACAGAAACTTGCAAGTCAGGTAAGGCAGGAACTTGTGTTTGATAATAGCAGTGCTATTTAAGGATAGATAGATATGATGATAGATAGATGGAGAGTATGCTTGCAACTCTTGTGCTATAATTTCCAAAATGCATTTGAAGGGATGCTTTGACATACATACATACATACATACGTACATATAATATTATATATATACATACATGTACATACATACAGCTGTACATACATACATAAATGTACATACATGTATATACATAGTTACATACATACATACATGTATATATATACATGTACATACATACATGTACGTATTACATACATATATAAATAGTTACATACATGTACATGTACATACATGCATATTACATACATACATACATACATATTACGTACATACATACATACATATTACGTACATACATACATACATACATATTACGTACATACATACATACATACATATATATATATTACATACATACATACATACATACATACATACATGTACATAGTATTACATACATACATATTACGTACATACATACATATTACATACATACATACATACATACATACATACAACATACATACATACATATTACGTACATACATACATACATACATACATACATACATACATATTACGTACATACATACATACATATATATATATTACATACATACATACATACATACATACATACATACATAAATACATATTACGTACATACATACATACATATATATATATTACATACATACACACATACATACATACATACATACATACATATTACGTACATACATACATACATACATACATACATACATACATACATACATATTACGTACATACATACATACATATATATATATTACATACATACATACATACATACATACATACATACATAAATACATATTACGTACATACATACATACATATATATATATATTACATACATACACACATACATACATACATACATACATACATACATATTACGTACATACATACATACATACATACATACATACATACATACATACATACATACATACATACATTCTGTTTAACAGGATGATATAATATAGACACACATACTTTTCTTGTCCTCCAACCTTGCTCAATACAGAGACACTAGAATCGTGACCAACCCATGCCAGTTTATCGCCAGAGGGAGAGAAGGAGACTCCATGTACCCAGCCACCTCCTCCATTTGAAAACTCGCCCATGAGAGCACCAAATGGCATCTTCTTGCCCCAAACTGTCTCTTTAGGTTTTTCTTCAATTTCTTTTACGTAAGTTGAGAACACTCGACATTTGAAATCAGAGGATCCTATTGCTAATAGGTAATTTCCTGGGTGCCAGTCTAGACATGATATAGTGGAACGAAGAGGCTTCTTAATGTGTTTGCTCACCCACCTGGAAACCAAGAGGAATCTTATAATTATGAATATGTTTGATCAAACATACCTTCAATCACTCACCTTCCGCCATTTTGTACATGAAGGCAATGAAATTTGGTATCCAGGAAGAGCTATTATTTAGTGATGGGCGATACCACAATTTTGATTTCGATACGATTCCGATTACTTTTCTTCCCAGTATCGATGGTATCGAGTACGATACCGAGTTATAAAGAGTGCGCATGCGCACGTAGTAATACTTTGGGGCGTGGCAAGCCAAGGCCTTTGCAATTTGATTGTGTGCCACCATGACGGTGTTTTAATTATTACTGCAATCTTCATAACCTGTTTTAATTTTTAAATTTTAAATTTTTAAAATTTTAAGTCATTTTTAATTAACGCAGCGCGCTTTTAGAATAATAATTATTAAGTAATATTAACGTTAAGTGGGTGTGGTCTTTGGTATCGACTGTGTTCGGTTCTGATTCTTGTACTCGGTGCCATTACATCTGCGCCTGGAATCGAAGTATCGAGTACTTGAGTATCGGTATCGCCCATCACTACTATTATTAAGCTTCTTAGATACCAAATTTCATTGACTTCGTGTACAAAATGGTGGAATGATGAGTTCATGATCACAACTGTTTAACAGAAAATCCATTTTCAAAAATTAGGTTACAATTATAAATATTTAACTTAAATCATAAGCCACACCCACTTAAATTTAACCCATTTTGGACTAAAAATTATCCAACTCTTTCAAAACTATTATATTCAATATCCCTTACCAATCATTGTCTTTATCAAAGTAACAAATGGATATGATACGAGCACCACTCCCCACGGCAAACTTGTTTTCCTCGGGAGACCACTTGACAATGGTGGCAGCACGATTTATACGAAGAATTACAAGTGATGGTTTCCAGTGACCATCTTTAAAATTCCACACATAGGCATTACGATCCTACATGTACATATAAATAAAAGAATTAGAACTATATTTTATAGTTTGATGTTTGATGGTGGTATAAACATTTATTTACTTTATACAAATTAATGTTGTTTTAGTTAAATATAACGATAGCAATGTGGCTTTTAGTTAACTATATCTATAACTAAAACCCCCTTTAGTAAGGCTATGTGACTTTTAGTTAACTATATCTATAACTAAAACCCCCTTTAGTAAGGCTATGTGACTTTTAGTTAACTATATCTATAACTAAAACCCCCTTTAGTAAGGCTATGTGACTTTTAGTTAACTATAACTATAACTAAAACCCCCTTTAGTAAGGCTATGTGACTTTTAGTTAACTATATCTATAACTAAAACCCCCTTTAGTAAGGCTATGTGACTTTTAGTTAACTATATCTATAACTAAAACCCCCTTTAGTAAGGCTATGTGACTTTTAGTTAACTATATCTATAACTAAAACCCCTTTAGTAAGGCTATGTGACTTTTAGTTAACTATATCTATAACTAAAACCCCCTTTAGTAAGGCTATGTGACTTTTAGTTAACTATATCTATAACTAAAACCCCCTTTAGTAAGGCTATGTGACTTTTAGTTAACTATATCTATAACTAAAACCCCTTTAGTAAGGCTATGTGACTTTTAGTTAACTATATCTATAACTATAACTATAACTAAAACCCCCTTTAGTAAGGCTATGTGACTTTTAGTTAACTATATCTATAACTGAAACCCCTTTTAGTAAGGCATTGTGACTTTTAGTTAACTATAACTATAACTGAAACCCCTTTTAGTAAGGCATTGTGACTTTTAGTTAACTATAACTATAACTGAAACCCCTTCTAGTAAGGCATTGTGACTTTTAGTTAACTATAACTATAACTGAAACCCCTTTTAGTAAGGCATTGTGACTTTTAGTTAACTATAACTATAACTGAAACCCCTTTTAGTAAGGCATTGTGACTTTTAGTTAACTATAACTATAACTGAAACCCCTTTTAGTAAGGCATTGTGACTTTTAGTTAACTATAACTATAACTGAAACCCCTTTTAGTAAGGCATTGTGACTTTTAGTTAACTATAACTATAACTGAAACCCCTTTTAGTAAGGCATTGTGACTTTTAGTTAACTATAACTATAACTGAAACCCCTTCTAGTAAGGCATTGTGACTTTTAGTTAACTATAACTATAACTGAAACCCCTTTTAGTAAGGCATTGTGACTTTTAGTTAACTATAACTATAACTGAAACCCCTTTTAGTAAGGCATTGTGACTTTTAGTTAACTATAACTATAACTGAAACCCCTTTTAGTAAGGCATTGTGACTTTTAGTTAACTATAACTAGATCACAAGTCTATTGCAATAATTAGCCAATAATGGGCACTTTTAGTTAGTTAACTAAAACTAAACCCTTTTAGTTAATCAACTATAAAATCGTGATAAACTATACAACTATAACTATAACCAAAAGTGGTTATTATTGTCATACTAAAACAACACTAGCAGCATGCATTCTTATATCTGCAATGTCATTTTGTCTGTATGTTGTGTGGGTATTAAATAGAACTTACGGCTCCACAAGTCACTAAGTTATCACTCTTCTTAGCCCAATCCATACCAGTGACACGAGAACCATGTTCCCTTAGCACATGTTCCACTTCCCACTTAGACCCCTTTTTAGCGTAAATATGGACCTCAGTGTTACTGGGAGACATTGCAAACTCTATGGAAATATAAAGATCAACGAGTTACCAAGTCTTCAGCCACTTTGCGCAGGAAACATAGTCTGGCGAACCAGCCTCTCCCCTTTTTGACAATCGGACGGCGGGGAGAGTCTGGTCACAATGGACACTGCCGCGTGTTCTCATGCACTAAATCCTGCGTTCCAATCAGATTACAGTATACGTTACCCTGCCCACGTGTGGTTTCATTTTGATCGAGTAAGATGGCTGCTAGTTGTGCAAAAAGTTTAGATACAAAAAAGGAAGCCGCTATTAGTGCAGCGAGGAGACTTGGTTATCGAAATTTTAAACATGAGCGAATGAAGGTCGTTCTTGGATTCCTAAGCGGGAGAGAGTAGTTTCCCCTTCTGCACATGAAAGTTGACAAAGTTTTCTTTACTTTCTGACTCTCGTGTCGTAGCCATGATACGATAGGAAGGAGTGACTTTGAAACCGCAATTGCATTCCAGCAGTACACGCGGCAGTGTCGATTGTGACCAGACTCTCCCTGCCGTCCGATTGTCAAAAAGGTGAGAGGCTGGTTCGCCAGACTACAGGAAACACACAATTCAGTAGCCTAACAGTGACTTCAAATTAAGTTGTGAGGATTTAAGGTGAGGCAATGCCATTACAAATTAATATGGGAAATTACGAAAGCCCCATGTACTAATGATAAACTGCTACAAGACTAACTTAATTAAAGGGGTGTGGTCACATAAGCTGACTTAATAAATGTGACCGAATTTGCGAAAATCAGGCTTATGGGATAAAATTTGAAAATTGATTTTTTTTATTACCTGAATAGAGTATTCAATTAGCTCCAGAATGATATATGATACATCCCAATGACGCAAAAGATAAAGCTACAGCGGGAGATTAAACCGTTGTAGTCACAAATCCTTCATTTTGAGAAAAACGCAATTAAATCAATTATTTAATCATTAAACATAATGACTACAAACTTTTTTAGGAGTGGCTAGCGAAGCACAGAGATGTCTCCAAACTTCTCTGAAGTAA
>OX345643.1:902500-1010000 GCA_947044365.1 Petrosia ficiformis
AACTTCACTGCTCTTCATAATTATTATAGGTTCGTATATGGGGTCGTAATCCTGAGCGAGCATCTCAATGTGCAGCTGATATAGGAGGACATAACGTCAAAGTGTTTCAAGATCTCCAAACTGCATGCAAAGATGCAGATGTCATAGTAACGGTTACCATAGCAACAGAACCGATACTCAAAGGAGATTGGTTGAAAGATGGTGCAGTGGTTATTGGTAAAGGATCCAATTAGTGCTATAATTAGTATTTATAATTATTCATAGGAGTTGGAGCTTGTACATCCGTATGGAGAGAACTGGATGATACATTAATGAAAAATGCTTTAATTGTAGTTGACAGTAAAGAAGCAGCTGCAAAAGAAGCTGGAGATATCATATTAGGAAATGTATTATTATAATAAATAAAATCACCATTTCATATATACATATCCTTCCAGCTCTTTTTTGTGTATTTAAAATTTCAATCCATTGCTTCATTATTGAGTTACAGTATAATCATGTATTAACCTTATCACGAATGTGAACAGATTATTTATATCGCAGCATGCTATACTTCAATTGCATTTCGTGAAACAGTTACACAAAATGAATGAGTTTCTTCCATACAGGTTGAAATTCATTATGAAGTTGGAGAACTTGTTGCTAAGGGACCTGTTACCATGGAAACAGCACATTCACTTGGAAAACGATTTCTTGTATTTAAGTCACTTGGTAAGATCTATTTATTGCTCATAACAATTCTGTTAATTACAACTATTAATAGAACATCGTTACTATTAATAGAACATTGTTATTATTAATAGAACATTGTTATTATTAATAGAACATTGTTACTATTTTAACATTCACTATTCTTTCCATTGTTACTATTAATAGAACATTGTTACTGTTTTAACATTCACTATTCTTTCCATTGTTACTATTAATAGAACATTGTTACTATTAATAGAACATTGTTATTTTTTTAATTCACATTCACTATTCTTTCCATTGTTACTATTGATACAACATAGTTACTACTTTAATACTCACTATTCTTTTCATTGTTACTATTAATAGAACATTGTTACTATTAATAGATTATCGTTACTATTTTAATACTCACTATTCTTTTCATTGTTACTATTAATAGAACATTATTACTATTAATAGATTATCGTTACTATTTTAATACTCACTATTCTTTTCATTGTTACTATTAATAGAACATTATTACTATTAATAGATTATTGTTACTATTTTAATCCTCAGTGATATCCTTTTATGTACACAGGTATTGCAATAGAGGATGCTGTCACTGGTCGTCTTGTGTATGACAAGTACATGAACTTACATACTTAACCTCGTTTGAGTATGGATTTAATGTTTTGAAATGTGTTTATAGAAAGAAAAGATTTGAATAATTGAATTAAAAGAATATAGTACATTATTAATATTGTATATCATTAATAATGATTAGGTAATAAAAACCTGATCTGGGTATAGAACAATGTCATTCATTTCAAGTGCTTTATCTCCACTAGTTTAATATCGCTGTAAATTGATGTTTTTGCTTCAGTTACAATCCCTTTGACAATAAAAATATAACAATCATCGTGGTATAGATTTACTAAGGTTGCTGACATTGGCAGGGGAAGGGATGGTACTGTACCCATGGAATTCCAACATGCGTTTCGACAACCATCAACTGTGAACATAGACTTGTTAGGAAGTTTAGCATATCGTATTTCGTACTCTTGAATCTCACATTGAAGAGGTAAAATGTTATCTGGAAGGCTCCATTTTAGAATCAACCCCTCCTCAATTGCCTCTATCGCAAAAGTCAACTTCACGGACATTACAAATGGCAAGAGTTTTAAGGGTTTTAAATCTGGATTACTCACTACTGGGGTACGACTTGTTGAAAATGAAGTTTTGGGATCTTGGTCATGTGACTGGGTTTGAGCAATTGTAAACAGTGGAAAACCAGGTTCTCGGAGATAATTTAATTGGTTTTTGATACGACTTATCAGTGAAGTTGTGGATTGGTTTTGAGTAGTTCTGGTAAATAATGGGGCTTGGTTAGCAAAAGAAATAGTTGATTGAGAAGTAAGAGGAATATTTGATTGAAGAAATGTTGCAGAACACATAGAAACACTAACTGCAGTGGATGTGACAGCTTTTGGAAGATTGGGACATAATTTATCTGTTGATGGGACAGCATTCATTGCTGTAAGTTTCCTAGCAAACATCGAGTCCTTGACGAGCATACTAATATTTCCTTTCATCTGAACACCAGTTTCAACAGGTATGTACGTACACAAGTTACTAGTTGTAGCTTCATTTGATGTAACAAATGGAGATAAGGCAGTACTAATAGTCCTAGCAATGTTATTACAGCTTGTGGCCTCTTCACTGGCTATAGTAGATATGCTAGTTGATCTAGGCCTGCTCAAAGTGATATCTGATAGAGGTACAGATGTAGTACTAGTAACTGGTTTGGATCTCCTCTGTGTATTGACATCTGATAGAGGTACAGATGTAGTACTAGTAACTGGTTTGGATCTCCTCTGTGTATTGACATCTGATAGAGGTACAGATGTAGTACTAGCAACTGGTTTGGATCTCGTCTGTGTATTGATATCTGATAGAGGTACAGATGTACATGTAGTACTAGTAACTGGTTTGGATCTCGTCTGTGTATTGATATCTGATAGAGGTACAGATGTAGTACTAGTAACTGGTTTGGATCTCCTCTGTGTATTGATATCTGATGTAGTACTAGTAACTGGTTTGGATCTCTGTGTATTGACATCTGATAGAGGTACAGATGTAGTACTAGTAACTGGTTTGGATCTCCTCTGTGTATTGACATCTGATGTAGTACTAGTAACTGGTTTGGATCTCTGTGTATTGACATCTGATAGAGGTACAGATGTAGTACTAGTAACTGGTTTGGATCTCCTCTGTGTATTGATATCTGATAGAGGTACAGATGTAGTACTAGTAACTGGTTTGGATCTCCTCTGTGTATTGACATCTGATGTAGTACTAGTAACTGGTTTGGATCTCTGTGTATTGACATCTGATAGAGGTACAGATGTAGTACTAGTAACTGGTTTGGATCTCATCTGTGTATTGATATCTGATAGAGGTACAGATGTACCGGTAGTACTAGTAACTGGTTTGGATCTCTGTGTATTGACATCTGATAGAGGTACAGATGTACATGTAGTACTAGTAACTGGTTTGGATCTCCTCTGTGTATTGATATCTGATAGAGGTACAGATGTAGTACTAGTAACTGGTTTGGATCTCCTCTGTGTATTGATATCTGATGTAGTACTAGTAACTGGTTTGGATCTCGTCTGTGTATTGATATCTGATAGAGGTACAGATGTAGTACTAGTAACTAGTTTGGATCTCCTCTGTGTATTGATATCTGATAGAGGTACAGATGTAGTACTAGTAACTGGTTTGGATCTCGTCTGTGTATTGATATCTGATAGAGGTACAGATGTAGTACTAGTAACTGGTTTGGATCTCCTCTGTGTATTGACATCTGATGTAGTACTAGTAACTGGTTTGGATCTCTGTGTATTGACATCTGATAGAGGTACAGATGTACATGTAGTACTAGTAACTGGTTTGGATCTCCTCTGTGTATTGATATCTGATGTAGTACTAGTAACTGGTTTGGATCTCGTCTGTGTATTGATATCTGATAGAGGTACAGATGTAGTACTAGTAACTGGTTTGGATCTCCTCTGTGTATTGATATCTGATAGAGGTACAGATGTACTAGTACCTGGTTTGGATTTCCTCTGTGTATTGATATCTGATAGAGGTACAGATGTACTAGTACCTGGTTTGGATTTCCTCTGTGTATTGATATCTGATAGAGGTACAGATGTACCGGTAGTACTAGTACCTGGTTTGGATTTCCTCTGTGTATTGATATCTGATAGAGGTACAGATGTACCGGTAGTACTAGTACCTGGTTTGGACCTGTTCAGTGTTTGTGTATTGGTATCCAATAGAGGTACACTTACATGTACAATGTCTTCGTCAGCGACTGTTTTAATGTTGATATTAGTTGGTTTATGTGTAGCCTGATGATTTGAAGTGACTGGTACAGGAGTATCTGTTTGCTGTATGTTAGATTCAGTAATTAGTGGTTGTGAGTTTAATACATATGGTTGACTAGCTCGTAGAGGCAACGAAATCTTCTTTATCTGTAAATTATGCATACCAGGAATGGGCATGTGTTTGAGCTTTGCTGGTATGTTAGTAGTGATTGGTTTGGACGTAGGTGTGATCTTTATCAGAGAACTAGTACTAGTGACTGGTGTAGAAGTGGGTGTGACCTTTACCTGACAGTTAGAACTAGTACTAGTGACTAGCGTAGAAGTGGGTGTGACCTTTACCTGAAGGTTAGAACTAGTACTAGTGACTGGCGTAGAAGTGGGTGTGACCTTTACCTGAAGGTTAGAACTAGTACTAGTGACTGGCGTAGAAGTGGGTGTGACCTTTACCTGAAGGTTAGAACTAGTACTATTGACTGGCGTAGAAGTGGGTGTGACCTCTACAGGTAGGTTAGTACTATTGACTGGCATAGAAGTGGGTGTGACCTTTACTTGAAGGTTAGAACTAGTACTATTGACTGGCACTGGCATAGAAGTGGGTGTGACCTTCACCTGAAGGTTAGAACTAATACTAGTGACTGGTGTAGTAGTGGGTGTGACAGTCAGGTCAGGTAGAGGTATAGATATGTCTTGTAATTTTAACACTTTTTTTTTCATGTCTGTAATAGAAGATAATAAAGTAAGAATGGTATTGATTTTCTCTACCGATAAAGAGCTAAATGAAGACATTAAAGGATCTGGGACCAAGGATGAAAAGATCTTAGCCTGTGTGTTATGAGAACAAGTCTCTTCTTCAATTCTGGTTTTAGGGTTTGGGACCAAGGATGAAGAGATCTTAGCCTGTGTGTTATGAGAACAAGTCTCTTTTTCAATTCTGGTTTTAGTGTCTGGGACCAAGGATAAAGAGATCTTAGCCTGTGTGTTATGAGAACAAGTCTCTTCTTCAATTCTGGTTTTAGGGACTGGGACCAAGGATGAAGAAGCCTGTGTGTTATGAGGACAAATCTCTTTTTCAATCCTGGTATTAGTTTCAGGACGAGGATTGACATGTACAAGATTAGATCGTTTCTGACAAATGGAAGATCCAGTCTCACCCTGCATGGTATGGGAATGAGTCTCAGATTCAGTCCTGGTTTTTTTAGTTTGAATTCCAGATTGAGAACTGACAGGTACATGAGATCGTTTTCGAGACCCAGTCTCGGTATGGGAATGAGTCTCAGTTTTATTCTCGCTTTTATTTTGAGTTGCTAGATGAGACCTTACAGGTACATGTATATGTTTAGAATGTTCTTTCGAAACGAAAATTCCAGTCTTATCCCGCATGGTATGGGAATGTGTCTCAATAGTTTTAGTTTGAGTTTCTGGATGAGAAGAGGGAATAGATGCACCAGGTCTAATCTCACCCTGCACAGTATGGGAATGAGTCTCAGATTCAGTCCTGGTTTTTTTAGTTTGAATTCCAGATTGAGAACTGACAGGTACATGAGATCGTTTTCGAGACCCAGTCTCGGTATGGGAATGAGTCTCAGTTTTATTCTCGCTTTTATTTTGAGTTGCTAGATGAGACCTTACAGGTACATGTATATGTTTAGAATGTTCTTTCGAAACGAAAATTCCAGTCTTATCCCGCATGGTATGGGAATGTGTCTCAATAGTTTTAGTTTGAGTTTCTGGATGAGAAGAGGGAATAGATGCACCAGGTCTAATCTCACCCTGCACGGTATGGGAATGAGTCTCAGATTCAGTCCTGGTTTTTTTAGTTTGAATTCCAGATTGAGAACTGACAGGTACATGAGATCGTTTTCGAGATTCAGTCTTGGTATGGGAATGAGTCTTAGTTTCATTCCCGCTTTTATTTCGAGTAGTCGGATTAGAAATGACAGGTACATGTACATTTTGAGAATGCTTTTTAGAAATTTCAACCTGCATGGTTGATACACAAGGTTTAATATTACCCTGCATGGTATGGGAATGAGTCTCAATAGTCTTAGATTGCATACCAGGGTGAGAAGTAGGAATAGATACACCAGGTCTGCACTCACCCTGCATGGTATGGGAATGAGTGTCGGTAGTCTTGGTTTGAGTTTCACAATGAGAAGTGAGAATGGATGCACCAGGTCTGCACTCACCCTGCATGGTATGGGAATGAGTCTCGGTAGTCTTAGTTTGAGTGACAGGTATATGAGATTGTTTTCGAGATCCAGTCTTGGTATGGGAATGAGTCTTAGTTTCATTCCTGCTTTTATTTCGAGTAGTCGGATTAGAAATGACAGGTACATGTACATTTTGAGAATGCTTTTTAGAAATTTCAACCTGCATGGTTGATACACAAGGTTTAATATTACCCTGCATGGTATGGGAATGAGTCTCAATAGTCTTAGATTGCATACCAGGGTGAGAAGTAGGAATAGATACACCAGGTCTGCACTCACCCTGCATGGTATGGGAATGAGTGTCGGTAGTCTTGGTTTGAGTTTCACAATGAGAAGTGAGAATGGATGCACCAGGTCTGCACTCACCCTGCATGGTATGGGAATGAGTCTCGGTAGTCTTAGTTTGAGTTTCATGATGAGAAGTGAGAATAGATGCACCAGGTCTGCACTCACCCTGCATGGTATGGGAATGACTCTCGGTAGTCTTAGTTTGAGTTTCACAATGAGAAGTAAGAATGGATGCACCAGGTCTGCACTCACCCTGCATGGTATGGGAATGAGTCTCGGTAGTCTTAGTTTGAGTTTCACGATGAGAAGTGAGAATGGATGCACCAACAACAGACACTTTGGAATCAGAATACGTTTTTTTATCAAGTTTGATAGGGTGTTTGAATGGGATACAAAATACAGGCAAATTACCATTACTTGAGTGAACTGGATTGTGTCTATCAAACTTTGTGACATCTACACTAACATGAGCGGGTTTAGAAACTTCTGTTCGATGAACTCCACTCAATGGTACACAGGTAGTTGGGATAGGTATCACTGGATGATGAACTCCAGTCAATGGTACAGAGGTAGTTAGAATAGGTATCATTGGATGACTAACTACACTCAATGGTACAGAGGTAGGTATCATTGGTTGATGAACTCCACTCAATGGTACACAGGTAGTTGGGATAGGTATCACTGGATGATGAACTCCAGTCAATGGTACAGAGGTAGTTAGAATAGGTATCATTGGATGACTAACTCCACTCAATGGTACAGAGGTAGGTATCATTGGTTGATGAACTCCACTCAATGGTACACAGGTAGTTGGGATAGGTATCACTGGATGATGAACTCCAGTCAATGGTACAGAGGTAGTTGGAATAGGTATCATTGGATGACTAACTCCACTCAATGGTACAGAGGTAGGTATCATTGGTTGATGGACTCCAGTCAATGGTACAGAGGTAGATGGGATAGGTATCATTGGTTGATGAACTGGTACAGAGGTAGTTGGGATAGGTACCATTGGTTGACGAACTCTACTCAATGGTAGATAGGCAGTAGGGATTGGAGCTATTGGTAGAAATTGGTTAGAAATCCCACTCACTGATAAAGATGTATTCAAGACTGTACCTGGTAAAAGAGTTTTATGCAATGGCAGAGAAGTAACAGAACCATTCGAAATTGAGTAAGGTGACAGATGTTTTCCTCTTTGCAAAATATTCGGTAGCAAGTCCACGGAACTTGGAATCTTGCTCGAAACTGCACTAGGTATGGGGTTGTGAATGGAAGTATCCACGAGTCTAACAGGCTGATGAGAAGAAGGCCCAATTTTGGTCAACAATTCACAGTTTCTTGCAGTGGAACAAGAATCTGAAAACATTTGACGTTTTAGAGAAGAACTATTCGAAGAGGGTAGTGTTTGTGCCCTAATAATTACCGAACTTGAAACTCTTAAAGCGGAAGGTAATGCTCGTTGCTGAAGAGAATTAGTTGGAGAGCCAGTAACTAAGGATCCACTTTCCCGATTCTGAAATGCAGTGGACGTGTTAACATTTGATTGCAATAAAATCTCACTAATATCAGTGAACTCCGGAGACAGTTTTGCAGCCGATAAATTGAGACGTCCAGTCACACTTTCTCTTGAAGAAGATGGCGTCCAACTTTCCCCAGATGATGATGGAGTCTGAATGTGAGGTTTGGTTTGAGATATATGAGTATCGTTCACAACAGATGGTGTAGAATATGGCTGACCACTCTGGACTGGTACACTGGATGAAGATTGATCTAATGGTGCTGTTACAGATCTGGCTGGTAAAATATTTGCTGGTTGCTCACTTGAAGATGCTGTCCCAGTTCTTGCTACTATATACGATCTAATATAATTAATATAGTATTGTTGTAATATATTCAACATCTTTTTCATTTTTTCCTCAGTAAGAGGTACTTCAGATCTTGTGTTGTATTGTCGTACCATTGACTGCAGTTTGGTTGATAAAATATCCAGCATGCCACGATTTGATACCGTTGTACCACTAGTATCAGGACCACTGGAGGTGGTAACTGGTGTAGAAACTGGTGGAACAGAGTGCTTACCTTTTTTAACATTACGATACATGTAGGTCCTTGTTGCATCAACATCAAACATCTCTTCGCAACTTGAAACAAAATCTTCAGATAAATTGCCAGAATGTAACTCAAAGAACGTTTTCATTAATGAACTCTTTGCCATGATAGTACTATGAGAAACCTCAGCAGATTGGTAGGTACTGGGTCTCCGAGACACAATACCACAAGTTCTAGCGGACATTTCACTACTACCGTCATCTGATTCTACAGAGGTAGTCGTATAATCACCATTACTCATAGTTGCAGAGTTCACAGGCGGTTTACCAGCTGCAGAAAATTCGCGAATTACCTCATCAATAATCTCCCTCTCTCTTCTAGTAGCGTACTCTAATCTCTGTTCCAAATAAGCAACACGACTTTTACATTCTTTCATTACCTCAAAGAAAATCTTCGACTTTACCTCACAGTTCAAATTCTTCCATTCAGTTTCTGCACAGCATTTACTAACAAGTTGTATGACAGACATTTCTCCTCTGTGTTTAAACAAATCCAGAAATTTAGATGGCTCTTGGCATCCATTACACAAATACATTCTCACATAAGTTGACATAAGATAAGCTATTTCTACCAAACCCTTCAACACAACCAAACGACTTGAATCACTGTTTCTAACAATCTGATACAACACATTATTGATTTCAACCACTAGCGATCCTAATATAAAGGTTGCAACACCCGACATACGATATTTCATTATACTGTATTTGAGCACTGCACAGGTCTGGAATTGTTGTGACAAATATCGCTCAAGAGTCTCAATAGATATCGCCAAGTAGCTAGCATGTCGCCAAAAGAGTTGTTCTACGTGTAATTGTTTTAGCTGGTGATAAAGATTAAATAAATGCTGAAATTTCTCTCTTAGTTTTGGAGAAATGACGTATAATTTCTCTTCACGTGAACCGTCTAAATGATTACCTGATGAAGATGCTTGCTGGTCAAACCCTTTTTCTAGATAGTGCCTCGCTGAGAATTCAGTTACCATGGCAACACAAGACTCTACCCGTTTTAAAATCTTGGTGTCAAAAGACGTTTGTAGAACGGGAGTCAGTTCCGTGCATAAGGGAATACAGCGACTGGTTGACTTATCTTTAATGGGATCTCCAGTTAACCATACAGACCCTCCCTTGAACTTACAGTGCCTACACACATATACATCACCCAATACTTTTTGAGAAGGTGTAGTTACTGTTTCGTACAAAATACCAGATTCTGTTTGAGTACCCACTTCTACAACAGGTACCGGACCCTTTCGACCTCTGTAATATAGAGGTGTAATGGAATCAAAAATAGTGCTGGTAGGAACATTGAGTCCAGTCTAGAGAAAAAAGAAATCTACCATCATGTGTGTGTAACATGTAAATGTATATACATGTACATGTGTCTTTATACTTGTACTTGTATATGTGTATATGTTACGTGTGTACAGTATATACATGTACATGTACATGTAAATGTATATACATGTATGTGTGTTTATACTTGTATACATGTATATGCATATGTTATGTGTGTATATACATGTATGTATATGTATGTGTATGTATGTACGTATGTATGTACATGTACATGTATGTACATGTATGTGTATGCATATACATGTACATGTATGTACATGTATGCGCATGTACATGTACATGCACATGTATAAGAGAAGTACAGTGTACATGTACATGTATGTGTGTGTATACTTGACATATATGTGTGTACAATGTATATCAACTACATGTACATGTACATGTATGTGTATATGCATAATGCTGTTCTCTGTGTGGTGTTGATGTGTCTATATGTACATGTACAGTATGTGTATGTTTATGATAATGTTACCTGACATCCTCTGCTCTGAATCACAGGATTCTCACGACATTCTCTTTTGCTTCGCTTTCTTGGTAATGGTTGATATTCCAATAGTCCCTACACAAGCGCAATACCATCACACAGACACACACCCATATACAGTCCCATACATCCATACACACAGACACAGTCCCATACATCCATACACAGACAGACACATACCTCATGAATTTCTTTATATAGCAGCTCAAATGACTCCTTACTAGTTTGTTCAAGTTTGGACTGCGATGGAAAAAAGCACATGTGATTATAATCACTTATTTGTATTATATGATCACATGGTTATGCATGTATACATGTACAAGAATTATTACTTCACCAAGAACTTGGTAAGAAGTCATCTGTGACTTACATGTACATGTACAGGAAGTCAATAAAATTCGGTAACTACGAAGCTTAATAATAGCTCTTCCTGGGTACCAAATTTTATTGAAGTCATGAAAAAAATGGCGAAATGGCAAGCAACTGAAGTAAGCATTTGACCAAAATTATGGTACTATAAAGTGTCACATTTGTTTGAGTCTAATGCTCTGTGATACACGATAACCAGTCACCTAAAGCTGTCCTGTGGTAACTACATGTATGAGAAGACACAGAGTTTTTGATACTCCTCGAACCATGGGCCAAATTGGCTCAACAATGGTTATTGAGTGCGCCATTGGGAATACATCTTGAGCCAATTAACAAAGAGTTAATGCTTTTAGTGACAATATAACCATAATTAACTGTGCCATTGGCCCAAAGAGTGAACTGTGGAGTGCCAAGTAAGAAGCTCTTTGGGCCAATGGTGCGCCATATGAACTTATCAAAAACACTGAAGAGACAGTATTTATTATTACAGTATATACATATACAAAATAAAAAGTTAACAAAAATATTTTTTAAATTATATATTTCAATTACAATACCTTTTTCAATCTCTGTTTTTTTTCACAAGTATTTTTACGTTTTATTCCAGCTTTTGGTATTTGTTCGGTCGTTTGTTCAGCTGTTGTTTTACTTTTCACTTTTATCTTCTCTTTCTGTATAGAATTCTCTTTATTGTTTCTGTTTCTCTTAGTTACAATCTCATTTTCATCGTGAACCTGCAGTAACTTCAACTCTTGCTTACGTCTATTTCTCTTCTTATTGAAATCGATCGAGGTATTATTCGCAACATTATCACATTCTATAGACAAATGCACATCTTTCTTTTCTTTCTTTTTTCGTTTCTTCTCCATTTTCAATTTCTTGACTGGTTTTTTGACGACAAACTTTTTTCTTTTAGTTTTCTTTGATTTCTTGTTGGATGTTTCAGAAATTATAACTTTCTTTTCCGACGAACTTTTCAAAACCGGTTTTGGTAGATGGAAAGGTGGATCAGACGAGATATTAAAGTGGGTGTGGTCAGGAATAATAGGAGAATGTCTAATATTATCATATTGTATTTCAGGTTCAGCAATTCGAACTTTTTTTCTAATGAAAATAAGCAATAGTAATTATGGGTGCTCAATGCTCATTAAATATTCATAGATATTAATTAATTAATTAACTTACTGTGGTCTCTGTTCAGATTCTTTGGGTTCGGTTTCCGTAAATGGAGTTTCAACTATTACTAATTCTGGTTCCGAACTCAGTGATCTCTTCCTGTTATAGTAAATACAAAATGATTCAAGTTGGCAGTTTTTTTATGGCCCATCTCTGTATTACTATTACTTGTACCTCAGTCTTTTAAAAAACTATTAGTAATATTACTTCCTCTTTACCAAGGTGTTATTTAGCCAGAGCTCAGAGAAAGGAGGGTGGCAATGCCAAATGCACAACCACATCATAGGCCTAATAGCAGGATTGGCCACCAACCTTCACCCATTTAAATAAAAACCCGTTTAATATCATTATTACTATTATCTTAAGTCTGCATGAACATGTGCATGTACGCCACATGACACATTACTTACTGAGCGCCTTTCGGACAGGGAGATTCCGGCATAGTATAACCACCACTTAGAATTTCCACTGGTGTCATATCATGCTCTTGAACATTCAAAGCACTTTGAAGAGATTTTATTGACTCCGAGAGACGAAGATGATAAGTATTATCAGTAGAAACCTGAAAAACCAGTAATAATAATACAATTATGACATAGCTATTCCAAATATGTAATGGTTCAATCATACAGCATTATTATGCATGCACAACTAACTCAGTTTCAAAAATATTCTACTTTAGTGAGAATATAGATGAAGTTACACTTACCAGTGCAGGAGCATCCAAATCCATATTTCCATCTTCTTCGGTTCCTCTTTTAATCTCTTCTTCATCATCTCCTGATATAGCATCCATCTCCTTTTCCATTCTGTCACTAAACACATCATCTATTTCATCAATATCAGTCTGACATGGCGATTGCTTCGATCTATTGTCTATTGATTCTACACACTTGGGAGAGTAATCGTAACACAAGAGATCTTTCTGTCCTCTACTGCGAGAGAGATTAGAAAATACGCCTTCAGATGGAGTGTAAGTTGATAATACATCTTCGTGTCGAGAAGAACTGATATTGTCCGAGTCCTTAGAGCACGAAGGTCCTGAAAGCACATTGACAGAACCATCAGAAAAAGTGAACACACTACCTGATTTCTTGGATTGAGAAGGGCTCGACAACGTATCAGTTGAATCAATGTCATGACAAAGACTTGAAAACATATTGACAGAACTATCAGACGATGGACTTGAATACGCACCGAGCGAGTCCTTAGTTCGAGAAGGGCTTGATAAATTGACAGAATTATCAGACCATGAAGGACTTGATAAAAAATTAACTGAACCCTTACTTCGAGAATAATTTGATAACACATTGCCTGAACCATCAGACCTTGAAGGACTGAGCAACTTCTGCGATAGAAAAGTTGATTTAGAGGATATATTCATGCGCTTCTCAACAGAAGTGGGAGATGACAAAGACTTGTCAATAATATCTGAGGGCATAGTTACTGGACTCTTAGAACCAGAACATTTAGTAGATTTAAATGGAGAGGAAGTTGATGACACAATCACAGATCTTTTATATGTAGAGCTCTCTAGTCCTTTAGATTGCGAGGGAGCAGATGATACAGCCACTGGTTTTTTATATTGAGAAGGATTTGGTGACATACCCACTGACCCTTTGAATTGAATGTGATCTGATGACCCCTTTGACTTGGAAGAACTTACTGACATTCCAATTGGACCATTAGGACTCGAGGACATGCCCCCTGTCCCTTTAAATTCATTTGATGGTACACCCACCATCTTTTTAGAGTGCGAAGGACTGGATGACATGCTACTTGACCCTTTACCTTGAAAAACACTCAATGATAGACTTGATTTCTTACACGAAGAAGACACAGTCCCTGACTTCTTACATGGAGAAGACACAGTCCCTAACTTCTTAGACGAAGAAGACATACTCCCTAACTTTTGAGACGAAGAAGACACACTCCCTGACTTATTAGATGGAGAATATATAATCCCTGACTTCTTACATGGAGAAGACACAGTTCCTAACTTCTTAGGTGAAGAAGACATACTCCCTGTATTTTTAGACGAAGAAGACACATTCCCTGACTTCTTAGATGGAGAAGACACAGTCCCTGACTTCTTAGATGAAGAAGACACATTTTCTGACTTCCCTGATGATGGAGACACAGATGGAGGTGTAGCCTTTGGCATCTCAAATAAATCCAAAGGAACCAGAAGTTTTCTGTTCTTGTGTTTCTTAGATTTGTGGACTTTCTTTACCTTCTTGTATATAGGGCTCGGGTAGTCACGGCAACCACTTATCCCATTGTCTTCAAGATGACTACGATCCTCTACTACAGGCTTGATATCATCACACCCACTTTTAATGTCTTGTGAAACGTCAATGGAAGTTCTTTCATTATGATTGCTACCCTCCATTTGGTTTTTCAAACGTTGTTTCTCCATGTCTCTGCTAAGTTCGCTATATCTTTTTTGTTCTCTCTCTATTCGCCTTTTTAACCTTCTCCTCCTCCTCATTTCGTTTTTCTCTCTCTTTCGTTCGAGATCTCTGAAACTCATGTCTACTAATTTTCTTGAATTTTCAACACAGCCTCCATAGTCTGAAATGACAAGTTTTTGAAGATGAATTTGTAACATTTTAGATTTTACCCTTTTAGATAAACTCTCGTCTTTCAGACTATTCGAAAAACCACTATCACAAATACTATCATTTTGGGATTTTTCTGAATATGATGACAAACAATCATCCGATTGAGAAACATCAATATCGGAGCTTTTGTCTTCAACAATGGAAGATGATAACACTTGAGCCATTGCTGCGTTGGTCCCATTATAAGCCAACATATTATCGATACCACTAACTCCATTGCTCGTTACATAAAGTCCGCAAGTACTATCTTCGCTCCGATTTTTAGAGCCACGTGACAATTGCATTTCATCTTGTATCTGAATGGTACTTGAATAGTGTGAATTTACATTACCTTCTTCATCTTCTGTCACTCTAAAAAAAGTTTGGTCAAAATAAATGAACACGCATGCGCAAATGTGATAAACTGTACAATTATGAAAATCATTAGCGTACATCTGCGACATTTAGTCGAGTGTGTGTGTGTTGTACTAATTTAAAACTTACATTCGTCCGTAGACAGGTTCTTTATCCATTCAAACTGCACTTAAATCGTGCAAACAGGAGCACAAAATTCAGGAAACAAAGATCAACGTGCTAACACACTCTGAGCAACAACGTGAGTACCCGTATTGTCTAGGATATTTATCGTATCCTAAACAATTATCCCAATGCGCATGCGCGTAGTTATAAAATAAATTTTACAAATCAATTTTTGCTTCAATATCTAAATAATCTTTATATTTGTCTAAAACAGGTTTCACTTCAACTTCCAAGAATTTTTCAACCTATAGAAAACACCATTAAAGTTTTTAAAATACATGTGATTAAAAAAATTACTTGTTCTGGAGCTCGGCCAATGAAAGATACTGGATCTAATAGAGTATCAATTACATTCCAAATTGGTTCAAAATAGATTGATTTCTTGATTCTTAGTGTCAGATCGTTTTCCTTTCCAAATTCCTTAACTTGAGCTCCAGCTTCATGAGATAGAACTCTTAGTTCCTCATGACATTCCTGAATTTAATTAGCAAAAAACAAAATTTTTATTTAAATTTACTGACTTAGCATATATCAGTATTTATGAATTTATGATAGTATTATAATGGTAATATGTATTCTCTATGTAGGCATGGTGTAAATGGCTAATCAATTGAACACCACAGTACTGGAAACATAATTACTATACTATACTGACAGTAGAACTAAGGTACATTTTATACGCATATACTATACTAGGCTCAAACAACAATAGAATTTGTAATTGGATAGCTGCATATGTCAATGAATGAGTGAAATTCAGATCATTTACTAACAGAGTTTAATAAGTTAATGAGTTCAATAATGTCCATAATTACACACAATAAATATAGGTATTGAGAATTAATCAACACGTACGTAAATAATTAACTAATCAATGAATATAGTTATAATTACTCAACATACAAACACATGTACGTAAATAATTAACTAATCAATGAATATAGTTATAATTAATCAACATACAAACACATGTACGTAAATAATTAACTAATCAATGAATATAGTTGTAATTAATCAACATACAAACACATGTACGTAAATAATTAACTAATCAATGAATATAGTTATAATTACTCAACATACAAACACATGTATTAACTAATCAATGAATATAGTTATAATTAATCAACATACAAACACATGTATTAACAAATCAATGAACATAGTTATAATTAATCAACATACAAACACATGTATTAACAAATCAATGAACATAGTTATAATTAATCAACATACAAACACATGTATTAACTAATCAATGAACATAGTTATAATTACTCTACATACAAACACATGTAATTAACTAATGACCTCTATAGTGTTAGGTTAATGAAGTCAATTAGAGTATGATAATTTAATAATACATGTAGTAACTTTGGCATTGATAAGTTTTTGTAATCCATAGTTATAATAATGTAGTTTATTACTTAATATGTATAAAATGGAGTTGGTATATGATGGGATGTACCTGTCGATCAGCACCTTTCTTTACCATTTCCATTATAATATTTTCAGAAGCCATGAAAGGTAGTTCTTGTGAAATATGTCTTTCTATAACCTGTAATGTATGTATGTATGTATGTACATGTATGTATGTATGTATGTATGTATCTATGTGTGTATGTATGTATGTACGTATGTATGTATGTATCTATGTATGTGTGTATGTATGTATGTATGTATGTATGTATGTATGTATCTATGTGTGTATGTATGTATGTATGTACGTATGTATGTATGTATCTATGTATGTGTGTATGTATGTATGTATGTATGTATGTATGTATCTATGTGTGTATGTATGTATGTACGTATGTATATATGTATCTACGTATGTATGTATGTATGTATGTATGTACACATGTATTTGCATGTATACATTGGTATAATTATATATCTACATGTATTTACTTTTGGATAGACAACTAGTCCTTCACAAATATTTTGTAAAGTTATCAAAATGGAGTCAGCAGTCAAGAAACCTTCAGCTAGCGTAAGTCTGCGATTAGCACTATCATCAAGTGTGCGTTCCAACCACTGTACAGAGTGTGTGTGTTGAGTATTAGATCCTAAACTCATTAAATATCGAGATAGACTACAACATCTTTCACTTCTCATAGGATTACGTTTGTAAGGCATGGCACTAGAACCTGTGGAATTAGAAAGTATTAATATATTAGTATACAGTGTTCTGCCCACACTGGTCGGCACTGGTTGGGAATAACCACCTCTCAGATAAATTAACCACCTTTTAACCACCTCTCAGATAATACATATATAGGCTACTGAGACAGAATTAACTATATACTGGATAAACAGCACTAAATTCATGTAAAATCCAACCACCACTCTAGATATCCTGGGCAGAACACTGAGTATAGTTATATCTAAGATAATAAAACACATTTAGCTAACTAAGTAAATGTCTACTGTTATAAATACATGTATAACTAACTAAAATGAAAATGGGTCAATAATGAACACTTTTAGTTAGTTACACAGAGTATAAGCGTCACCATACTATACAGTAATTAGCTTAGTTCTACTGTCAGTATAGTGTAGTCATTACTGTCTCACTACTGTGGTGTTGAATTGACAAGTACACTAATTACTATTAAAACTACTGTTGAACTACTGTAGTGTGGAAATGAAACTACCGAGTACTTTACTGTATGGTGACATTTTATTGGTATATACTATTATTAATAATTCTAATATTAATAATTAAAGCGGTCACTATTGTCATACTAAAACATTGGATGATACCTATCTGATCTGATTCAAATGGTTCTTCTATTTCCTTTTGACTAGCAAGCAAGCGGATATCAGTGCAAACCTGTGTACCAGAAAAGAGTACAATATATTCCAACTAACCAAAAACAATTAATAATGTTATATGTGTTACTTGGCACTAGCATGACTAACTGTGCAGTACCAAGCATGGCCCAATACACAATGTGAGGCTAGTTTTGTGAATTGATGTTTGATAATACCGGGACAATATAAATTATATAGACATTTTATTATACTATTGATACTATTATACTACAGTACATCCTCTTTATAGGGACACCTTACGACTATATGTAGTAACAGTACTTTATGACTAGTAGTAGTATTACTTAAATGGTGTCCTTTAGGTCGATTAATACACAAATATATTGTATTGTATTTGGACACAGCCAAGTGTCCTTAAAATGCAGGTGTTCTTAATTCAGAGTGTCTGATTCTACTGTATTGTAAATAAACAAGGAATGTGTGGGATATGAGATAATGCTGTTTTCTTAATTATCTTTTTAACATACCTTATGTACTGAAGCTCCTAGACTGCATAGAGTTGAAATTATGTCATTATCAACTTTTCTACTATATGTCTGACCAGTAATGATAAATGAACTGTATGTATGTATGTATGTATGTATGTATGTATGTATGTATGTATGTATGTATGTATGTATGTATGTATGTATGTAGGTATGTATGTATGTATGTAGGTTTGTATGTATATATGTATGAATGTATGTATGTATGTATGTATGTATGTATGTATGTATGTATGTATGTATGTATGTATGTATGTATGTATGTAGGTATGTATGTATGTATGTCGGTTTGCATGTATGTATGTATGTATGTATGTATGTATGTATGTATGTATGTATGTATGTATGTATGTATGTATGTATGTATGTATGTATGTATGTATGTATGTACATGTGTATATATGTATGTATGTAGGTATGTATGTATGTATGTCGGTTTGCATGTATGTATGTATGTATGTATGTATGTATGTATGTATGTATGTATGTATGTATGTATGTATGTATGTATGTATGTATGTATGTATGTATGTACATGTGTATATATGTATGTACATGTATGTGTGTGTATATGTGTGTATGTATGTATGTATGTACATTATGTAGGTATGTATATACGTATGTATGTACATATATATGTAGGTACGTATGTATGTACATAAATAGAGTGTTCATGCATGTGTGTGTGTGTGTATTGTATAATTATTAGTGTAGTATATCTTATGAGTGAAGGTAATTTGATAGCTACATTCCATATAAGGAAAGTAACGTGTCATTTAATATCATGAAGTGCATAAGTTGCCATAGTTACATTAATTCTGGTATGTAGTGAATCTCATGAATCTCTTCAGCAAATATTCATGTAGTTAATGAGTACTCATTTTGGTAATTTAAACCGAAACTAATTTCTGTTTATTAGTGTATTGAAAACTAACAAATGTGTTGTCTATGACTGGATATATAAATCTATAGGATAACAAACAGTTTGAAACCTTTCAATCACCATTCATTTATAATAGTACTCACTAATGATACACCATAATACAACATGACTATAACAGTGTTTACCCTCAAGTTTGGTAACATGGCGCTCCCCCATTCTTCAGTCCTGCTCCCCCATCTCTTATTTTAACCGTTTATTCTGTTTTACAACACTCGTTGAACATTGTTGATCAAACATCATGTACCACTGATGCACTCCTCCACCCTTAACATTTATCCTGGGATAAACACTGCTATAATCATACTATACATTATACACATGTACGAGTATCAAACATATGTATGTATGTATGTATGTATGTATGTATGTATGTATGTATGTATGTATATACATGTATGTATATATGTATATATGTATGTATGTATGTATGTATGTACAGTGTATGTATGTATGTATGTATGTATATATGTGTGTTGTATGTTTGTATGTATGTATGTATGTATGTATGTATGTATATATGTATGTATGTATGTATGTATGTATAATGTATGTATGTATGGTGGTATATACATGTATGTATATATGTATGTATGTATGTATGTATGTATGTATGTATGTATGTATGTATGTATGTATATATGTATGCATGTATATATGTACATGTATGTATATATGTATGTATGTATGTACATATTAGTGTTGTATAATGACAACCTTATTTAGTAAGGCATTTTGATTTTAACCTAATTAAACTATAACTAAACTGAAATTTTCGGAAACGAGGCATACTAGAACTAAACATGGACATTATTGTCATACTAAAACAACACTAATTCACACATACACGTGTATGTAACACTACACACCTAACAAAACCAGCCATGTCTGTCACTTTCTTGTCTAATTCTTCCACCTTTTGAAGGTAACATTCATCACAATGACATGTGAAATTATATATAATGGGAGAGTTGAAAATAAGTCACATGACATAATTAATTACGTTTTACCTTCTCGTGATTTCCATTAAACAAAGCCAAGAAACTAGCTTGAGTACCTGTGGTTCCTTTAGCTCCTCGGAAACGAAGATCTTCTCTTGCTCGTTGCAAATTTCTTAAATCCATTAATAAGTCTCCTATCCAGATACAAGACCTCTTACCAACAGTAGTCAACTGAGCAGGTCTGTAAGTCACATGACACAGGATCACATGACAAGTTAAATATAAATTCCATTGTGTATAATTTTGCAAAGTCAGTACCAAACATGCATTTGTGTGTTTATGCATGTGTCCATGCTAGTATTGTTTTAGTAAGACAATAACGACCACTTTTAGTTATAGTTAGGCTTACTAAAATGGTTGTAGTTTTAGTTAACTAACTAAAAGTGTCCATTATCGAACAATTTTCAGTTATAGTTATTACAGTAGACTTGTAATTTAGTTATAGTTCAGTTAACTAAAAGTCACAATGTCGAGGTTTTAGTTATAGCAACACTAGTCTATACATGTGATTATGTATGTAAAGTCATGTGACCTAGTGTTTGCATCAATATAAATTTATGTAAATTGCTAATTAACTCATTAATAATTCATTAATTAACCATTAATCGCATTAACTTATTAATATTAATTAACTCTTAATTAACTTATTAATTTACTACTCACTGGAAATGTGTGAATCCAAGCGTTGGCTGCTTCTTATACTGGTCACTAAAGAACGCTAATCTATCTATACATCTAGCTAGCTTTAAGAACAAATAGCAAAACATACATTAAGTTAACATTGGAGATTAGCATGTAATAACAAACCTTTGGAATCAAAATGTCCATTCCATCTCTGAGTACAATCAAGTCCTGTACATATATATTATAATTAATAATATAATAATTATCAAAAATAAAATAATATGGTAATAATTATAAACAAAGTGAGAAATAAGGTCTTGAATTTCGCCAGTTTCTGCATGTAACTATAAATAGTAACAGATCCACAACCAATCCACTATTTATAGTAACAAATCCACAACCAATCCACTATTTATAGTAACAAATCCACAACCAATCCACTATTTATAGTAACAGATCCACAACCAATCCACTATTTATAGTAACAGATCCACAACCAATCCACTATTTATAGTAACAGATCCACAACCAATCCACTATTTATAGTAACAGATCCACAACCAATCCACTATTTATAGTAACAGATCCACAACCAATCCACTATTTATAGTAACAAATCCACAACCAATCCACTATTTATAGTAACAAATCCACAACCAATCCACTATTTATAGTAACAAATCCACAACCAATCCACTATTTATAGTAACAAATCCACTATTTATAGTAACAGATCCACAACCAATCCACTATTTATAGTAACAGATCCACAACCAATCCACTATTTATAGTAACAAATCCACAACCAATCCACTATTTATAGTAACAGCATACAACCAATCCACTATTTATAGTAACAAATCCACAACCAATCCACTATTTATAGTAACAGCATACAACCAATCCACTATTTATAGTAACAAATCCACAACCAATCCACTATTTATAGTAACAAATCCACACCCAATCCACTATTTATAGTAACAGCATACAGCCAATCCACTATTTATAGTAACAGCATACAGCCAATCCACTATTTATAGTAACAGATCCACAACCAATCCACTATTTATAGTAACAAATCCACAACCAATCCACTATTTATAGTAACAAATCCACACCCAATCCACTATTTATAGTAACAGCATACAGCCAATCCACTATTTATAGTAACAGCATACAGCCAATCCACTATTTATAGTAACAGATCCACAACCAATCCACTATTTATAGTAACAGCGTACAACGATTAATAAGTTGACTGTCTAGAATCAGTAGATTGTATGATGTAATGCTAAGTCCCCAGAATTTGCTTGTACAATGAATTTGTATCAGCTATGTAATGCATTGTGTATGTGTTATAAGCTCAAAATGGTATGAAAATATCCAATAGTCAGCAGTCCTAATATGTATATATACAATATGAGGGGGTGGGGAAATTTGTACACAATCCTATATTTTAATAATCATAATTAAATCAATTGTAGTAACAAAAAAGCATACAAACATTACCAAGTTTACTACCTACATGTATAATGTATGATGTAATATAAAGGATATTACAGAAAGAAGCTCCTGAGATAATGCTACCTGGTCTGAGGATACTATCTACAAGTACAGTATAATTATACTGTTACAAGCAGCGACCAGAATTTGCTTGTACAATGCTGAATTTAGGTCAGCTATGTAATTCGCATTATAAGCTCAAATAGTCAGCAGTCCTAATATGTATATATACAATATGAGGGGGTGGGAAAACCTGTACCAGTTGTACACACTCCTATATTTTAATACGATGATTATAGTAATAAAACTATGGTATATGTCTACTGGTAAAAGGATGGACTCAATTCATAGTAATGATAATCATGGAAACGATTTTAGTCAAAAGACTATTGTATAAACTTTATAGTAATAGGTAATGATATCATCAATTGACATCAATTTAGTTGAATGGACCTACAATGCTATACATGTATGTGGAATAGACAGTATGTGGAATAGAACTGTATTACAGTATGTGGAATAGAACTGTATTACAGTATGTGGAATAGAACTGTATTACAGTATGTGGAATAGAACTGTATTACAGTATGTGGAATAGAACTGTATTACAGTATGTGGAATAGAACTGTATTACAGTATGTGGAATAGAACTGTATTACAGTATTTGGAATAGAATTGATTACAGTATGTGGAATAGAACTGTATTACAGTATGTGGAATAGAACTGTATTACAGTATGTGGAATAGAACTGTATTACAGTATGTGGAATAGAACTGTATTACAGTATGTGGAATAGAACTGTATTACAGTATTTGGAATAGAACTGTATTACAGTAAGAAAGTATAATATACTCAAAAATTGTAATTTTAGTATCTGAAATGGATATCCTTTAAATACATGATGTCACAGATGAGACTGAAGTCTGTGGCTGAATGCCAACAAGACACCTTTTATGTATTACAATAGTGGGCAGGTAGAACAAAAAAAATACTCCGTACTGTATGTATGCATTTATTGCGTATGGTATAGCGTATGGTATAGCGTAACAGCATGGCTTTAATGTACTTCGGTAATGCAATGACACCTGGACTTAATGACTTTGTATATTCAACAAATTAGGCATTTCATTATATAACTGCAGACCAAAGGTCATTTACATTCAGTGTGACCTCAGAAAAATATTCAAACTTTAGATCATGTATTAACCTTATGACATTAAACTATACACTATAGTACATATAAAGCACATTCTAATTTTGAGGTCATCACGAATGCTAACAGCTTTAGTTTAATACCATAAGGTTAATACATGATTATAC
Source organism: Petrosia ficiformis (assembly GCA_947044365.1). Classification (NCBI taxonomy): domain Eukaryota; kingdom Metazoa; phylum Porifera; class Demospongiae; order Haplosclerida; family Petrosiidae; genus Petrosia; species Petrosia ficiformis. Next base: position 926,423 of record OX345643.1, read on the forward strand.
TGTAGCTCAATAACTTATATGTACTATAGTGTATAGTTCAATGTCATAAGGTTAATACATGATTATACTGTAACTCAATAACTTATATGTACTATAGTGTATAGTTTAATGTCATAAGGTTAATACATGATTATACTGTAACTCAATAATGAAGTAATGGATTGAAATTTGACATACACAAAAAGAACAGAAAGGATAATTACATTAAAAAGGTGCAGGTAAAAAGATCGTTGGTCATTCCAAACTAAGGTGATGAGTTTTTTTTTAGGTCAAGGTGAACGCGAATGACAACACCAATACTGCAAATACAACCTGGGATTAATTGGATGAGGTATCTATTGATAACATACTGTATTGTCTCCAACGTAACATGAAGTTGCTCCTAAATGAATTATTGGACTCGCTTTGGGACAACAGGCTGCAAATGTGTGTACATGAGCCATGACATCATGACGTCTCTTTCTTTCCTCTTTGGCAGCTAGTTCAAAGTCGATATTATCAATATTCTGTTGCATTTCTTCCAGTTGTTCATCAGTGATATTCAGACCTAGTTCCTAGTCACGTGATAAATGAAGATTAGCCACACCCCTTTAATTAATATAATCTTACTTTTTCAGCCTTGGCTAAAAAGTACCACAATCTCCTCCAAGTGCTGAACTTCTTTCTATCTGAGAAATTATTCCGCATCTCCCAGCTTGCATACCGACTAGAAAGAGGACTTCTCCAGAGATTATATCGATCTTCTGACGAGAGACCATCGTCAGCCATTTTATAAAGTTCACAGTACTAATTAATAATTATTAATTTAAATTAAATTAAATTATTAGCAAAATTACGATGTGTGTCGCCAAGTTTGCAAACAAACCGACAATACTTTATATGGCAATACAAAGCATTCAATAACTTCATGGTCTACTATAATACTGCATTCTCATTTCAAACACATGCAGATTACAGGACTATAGGCTTGGAAAGTTGCAATATGGTCTTCTCTCTTGTCTTCACCAGAACAGTGAGTGGGTTACTACTACTTACACTATTGAAGCAGTTTCAAACAGGTATTAATGTATATATAATTATATGAATTTTTAATCACTTATTATATATATATAATTATTTTAAAAGTACAATTATTATAATTATATTATGTTCCTAGTTGCATGCATTTTATTCACAGAGATAGTATACCTCATGATCTCATCTTATAGGTACTGCTGTAGAATGCAGTAGTCAATCATTATCTCCATACAATGAATCTAGTTTCAGTGGTGGTGAATTTAGTAGTGGAATACAACTCTTGATCCCATCATGGAATTTCACATGTCAGGGAACTATTACTAGTTGGACTGCTCATGTCACTGGTGATACATCAATTGCTGATCTTATTGAGTTACAAATATTTGAACCTGATTCTGTTGAAGATGGAGTCTATCATGCTGTATATGGAAACTTGTACCGAGGAGATAATGCTCAAGACAGTATGATCACTGTACCAGTTGATGGTACTCAAAATCCCTTTATACCAATCAGACCTGGATATATTGTTGGAGTATACATACCTCCTAGTGTTGCAAATAATCTTAGTTTGTTATATGAAGACACAGGAGATACAGATGTGTATTACTGGGAGAATATTGAGAATAGAATATGTGATTTCTCATTATGTAGTGGAAAAGTGATGAGAAATATCAACCCTCTCATTGGATGGACATTTGGTAAGTTATCTAGCAGTTGTATTTATAATTGTAATATATATATTTGTTGTTTTTATTATAGTGGAAACATCTCTTACAAATATTGAAAATAATCTTGGTATTCGAAAACAAAACACAGTGTACTGCACTGAAGTAGAAGTGCCAGATTGCATAGAACTTACTCATTCTTCCTCTCCATCATCCCCTAAGTCACACTCTACTCCCACATCAAACCCTTATGTCACATTCAGTGCCATGACAACCAGTAGTAGAGGTAACATATTTCTATAATCTTATAATATATAAATGTATTGGTGTATATTGTATTAGTCCACATAAGTATTAACTTAGTTAAACTACAGATCTTCATCTGATGTCATGCCAACAATTAACTTATCAATACTATATCATATATTAGCAGGTACAACAACTACAACAGTATCCCCTTACACTGTCTCAGTCAACCAATCACCTAATGTGACCTCTACACCATCACCAAACAATAAAGAGTCTCTAGTACAAATGGGATTAGTACTAGCTGTAGCAGGCCTATTGGTGATGTCAATAATATTGACATGTATACTGATAGTACTGCTACTAATAAAATGTTGTAGGAGAGCAACGTACATGGCAGCTAAGGCAAATAGAATACAAGGTGACAAGATTCAGTTAGTTATTCACATATCTATTGTAACTTCACAGACATAATCATGTACTTGTAACATAAAAAATAACTATGTACTTACTTAATGCTAAGTATACTGCGAATCTACACATATGTATGTATAATTACATGACTCAAACGTAATATCCATAACTACGAAGCATACTATTTATACACATATGTATGTATATATTCCAGTATGGTCAATGTTAACAATATTATGTCGTTTTTATGTCTAACTCTTATTCCCCTTCACTCCAAAGATGGCCATGTGGTAACTGATGTCAACCCTTCATATAGAGTTCATAACATATTAAATACGGACCTATATGAATCACAAAACAAAAAGGAGATTGAAGTACAAGACTATTGCGAACCAGAGCCTAGCCACAGAACCACACTTTCATTCACACATACTTATAATAATGACACAAACAACAGATTATGTTTCCAACAAAGTGAAAGCATATATGAAGACATGTATACTTTATAACTAAATTAATCCTATCTTTTCAATTTTACCATTGACTATTTTACTAATTGTTGTTTAATTTTTATCCATTTATGTACATGTTTTTATAGATAATTATTATTAAATGGAATTTATAGCATGTTGGTATGTAATTCAATAATGGCGATTCAAAGAGACACGATACCAGTATATATGTATGTATTTATAAATGTACATATGTGTGTATGTATATATGGATGGTGAATGTATGTATGTATGTATGTATGTATGTATGTATGTATGTATGTATATATATATATGGGATGTATGTATGTATGCATGTATGTAAATGTAATGCTTGTATATGTATTATATATATATATATATATAATGTATGTATTTGTGTGCATACGTACGTATGTACATATGTATGTCGTTTGTATGTATGTATGTATGTATGTATGTATGTATATGTATAATGTGTCAAAAACTAAGGTAGTACTCTCCACGAACTGAACCTACTGAAAAGCATTGAAAACGTCTTCAAAACAGTTCTGCAGTGCCAGAAATTGAATCTACAACCCCCAGAAACAGTGTTTTAAAGAACTTACTGTGTCTAAGCAATAATGACTTGAGAAACTCCAAAAGAACCCATTTGTTCTTGGCAGTCTTGAGTCACAAAAATAAGCCCCCACCCAGAAGACCTAGGTTTTGCAAAAGTATGATGTCATGTAAAATGTAACACCTTAACTAATTAATGGACTACCACAAAGTAGTAAATGGAGTATTAACAAGTGCTCAAAACCACAGCATAGTAATAGTCTGCTAGCTGCCAGAAACCAACTAAAATCCATCTCAGACCATCTAATTTTCAAACTTTCCTCAGACCCCCCTAGACTTTGCACACCCCACATTCTTCCTTAGGAAAAATCATGTATGAAACACTGTAGGTATGTACATTCATGATTACATCACATTTTGAACTTATCAATAACAGCCTCTCTATACTTATGGTTGTACAATGTACGGCACTCATGACCATAGTCAACACTCCATATTTCCTATCTTTATAGCTACAAACAGATAACTATTCACACATTTCATGTTCCTATATATAGTATTAGAAATGATTTTTAAAATTTAGAGCCTGTACGTTTTCAACTGAAGTAACTACTGATCTAATGTAACAAATTCATTATTTACATTGTATGTAGGTATAACCTGTGGTGTATTATTATCATTCCGATTGTGAACATATTATACCTAGTAAGAAAATAAGTCTCATGGATCAGGACCATATTATTAATATTGACTCATGTAACCAAATGAGGGCTAAAATAACCTATTAATTTTACAGTGTAATAGGTATATATGTATTTGTATGTACGTGTGTATGAATGTATGTATATAATTATGTATGTATGCATGTATATATGTATGTATGTATGTATGTACGTATGTACGTGTGTATGAATGTATGTATATATGTATGTATGCATGTATATATGTATGCATGTATGTATGTATGTATGTATGTATGTATGTATGTATGTTGTATGTATGTATGTATGTATGTATGTATATATGTGTATGTAAAATATTGATCATAAATTGCTGATGAGTGATGAACGATTAGGTAGCTAAATATTTAACAAATTATAAATATATATATTATATATAAATATATATTCATCTAGTCTCATATAGCCAGGCCCTGGATACACGAGACTAACACTTGTTGCCAGTTACTCTTCAATCATATACATTGATAAGTGTAACACACTAAAACAAGGAAATAGGAGGAAATAGGAGTAGGAATATAATAATTATTAATTATTATGTTAACTAAAAGGCTTCATTAATTCACTTTTCAGCTGACTCTACTGATTAGTGATGAATGGTTTTGTATTGTTTGTCTGGTTTATTATTAGTGGATTGATTATATCAGGTTAGTATGTATAGCATATGACATAATTATAGCAACTTAATATATCATGCATTGGTTATTACTTAGTTGACAATTGATAATTGATATATATATATATCTAGACTATATATATATATATATATATATATATATATATATATTTAATTTATATATATCAGGAGAATCGTGTCTTAAAGGATTCATGGATTATGATTTACTTGTAGAAAAAGCTGAACAAATAGGAGGAGATGGTACAGGTGATCTTGATGGTAATCGACTTGGATTTAACAGACATTCAATTATGGCTAGTCTGGAGTTCACTTGTTCTGGAACTATTACTGGTTTTCTCTTAGGTTTGGATGTTAGGACTGAAACTAATAGTAGAGTTGAATATCCTACTATCTGGTTATGGAATAAGACTAATGAAACAACTTATACTCGTGTTGTTGGTAGCTCAGTAGAAATTATACTTGGTCCATCTAATTTCAGTAGTGATGGAGTTTATCGATTCAGTTTATCAACTCCTCTTCAATTCACTGCTAATCAAGTGTTGGGAATATATCAGCCAGACAATGGAGATAACGTGGTTAGATTGTATTATCAGAATTATAATGGTCAGAATATTTATGAAACTGATGGGGATGTCAATATGTATTCACTTTCTAATCTAATACGAATGAATAGGAGACCACTTGTTTATCCACAAACAGGTTTATAATGTTAATAATTAAGATATTTAAATCTTTATATCATGTTTTAGATTCTCCTCAGTGTATCAGTGGATTCATATCTTCAGATGAAATCAAAATACAAGCAAGAGAGATCACAAGAGTGAGTGGATATAGTAACATACTAAGATACTTTCCAGACATTGGTTTCACATGTAATGGTAATATCACACATATAATAATTGGAGCAGAAGACCAAAATGGAACACGATTTCCACAAATTTGTTTCTGGAGACTATCAGATGGAGGAGAATATGAACAGACAGGATCATTCTATTCACTTGTATATAATGATGCTAATGATCCTTCAACCTCTAACCTAAGGTGGTATAATCTCTCTAAACCAATACAAGTTCAAAATGGAGATACTTTAGGTATATTTCAGCCTAGTGAGATGGACAGTGACTTGAGATTACATTTTCAAATTAACAATGGACCGCCAAATTATAGTGTGAATGGAAAGTTGAATAATCAAAATCGCTATCCACTTGTGTCTGTAGTAATTGGTAAGTATTTACATGACACATTAACATGTATAATGTGCTGTGTTTATTATTTAGAAACAATAGCTAACACCATGAATTTTATGTATGAAACTACTAGTTCTATAAAGATGTCTGATTCAAAAACTACTGGCTCTCCTTTGATAACTTCATCTGGAAATACCACGGGTTCCCCCATGGGTTCTACATTTGATGGTATGAGTTTATAATGATTTGCACTTTAATATATATATATAATATATATAAGATCACATGAATTATTTTAATCCTCAGCGAGTTTCATTATTCCTGAGACAATAGCGTTGCCAATTGCTACTATATTATATATTAAGTATGTACATGAATCTGTAAATAACATCAACTGTACTATGTGTCTATCTAACTACATCTTCAGTATGGGATTTACAAGCTATATGTTTAACTGACAAGTATCTGAGTTGCAAGTATGAGGTGTGGTCATTCAACTTGACCCACCCACTCTTCTCTTTTCACTGCTCAACCGCACCTCATACTTGTAACTTGGGTCTATAATTATATCATCAAATATCATCAATTCTTACAAAGAATTTCCTGTACAGTTGGAAGTAATAGTTGGAGTTGGAACAGGTCTTCTTCTGTTATCTATTATTATATTTATTATTATAATGATAATAATATTAATAGTGAAACATAGGAAAAGAACAACACATATTAACATCAGTGAGAAAGGTAAATAGATATGATGTATAACATTTTGCATGGAGAAAAACAATATATATATATATAATAAACAGTACATAATATTCAACCATAATCTTACACTATAGCTGTTTAAAAACACGTTGACCTGCTGAATGTTTTGAATACGACAATAAGCTGTAACTCTGTAACAGTTTAAGAATTACTATAACTCTTATAATAGTGATTGATATGCTTTGTCATATACAACATATAATCAAATTATTATATAGACTATATACATGACATACAATTATACTATCTTCCTCCTGCAAATATAATAATATTCTACCTATAGAAGATGAGGAAGTGATCATTGAAGATAATCCAGCCTATCAGTTACACACAGTATCAAGTATGAATACCATAAACACTTTATATAGCCAATGTACATAATTATGTAACTAACATCATACAATTAACATGTGATACTTTAAGCCTGCTATTAATTGCATCCATTAAATTTAGTGATTTAAAAATGTTCGTATTTAACATGCATTCCTTTTAGCGATTATGTTAGCCGGTAAATTCGCTAAACTTAGTAGCACAATTAAAAGTAGACTTAAGGTGGGTAGATAATCCATCTTAAAATATACAGTATAAAAACATTTGTAATGATAAGTAGTGTCATTTAATGAGGATCATTTCTTAATCCCACAGTTGAATCTGTGAACACTGAGGATAATCCATCTTATAATATACACACAGTATCAGGTATAGAAACATACATAATAAGTTTCGATGATAATCAATTTTATATTCCCACAGATGAACATGTAATTACTGAGAATAATCCATCTTATAATATATTCAAAGTATCAGGTATAGAAACATACATAATGTATTGATAATAAGTTTCGATGATAATCAATTTTACATTCCCAAAGATGAACATGTAATTACTGAGAATAATCCATCTTATAATATATTCAAAGTATCAGGTATAGACACACTGCAAAAATAAAATTGTTAAAGTAACAGTTGCAAAGAATAATGAAATTATAATTTAATTGGTCATGTAGGTTGCTATGACTACATCGTGACATACATGTACTTATACACAATCCAATAATTGCAGTTATATGATCTAATCAATTTACAATAAGCAGAATTAATATTATAATGATTTAAGGTTTCCAAACCTTCTTTTTGCGGATATTAGACATGATATTTGATTATAATTGGTATAAGTACATTTTATCATGTGGTCATATCATCCTGTATGACTAACTAAATTATAATTTGCATCCTTACAATTGTACTATTTGTTATTTTAACAATTCTATTTTTGCAGTGCAATATACAATCACATGATAATTAGTCTTAATTCTTATAATCTCACAGATGAGCATATGCTTATTAATGATTATGATGTTATACACACAGTGTCAGGTATAGACATGCAATATACAATCACAATGTATTGATAATTAGTCTTAATTCTTATAATCCCACAGATGAACATACGCTTATTAATGATTATGATGTTATACACACAGTATCAGGTATAATATTGTATGCTTGAAAATGTAATATAATCAATTTTTATATTCCTACAGATGAACATGTAATTACTGAGGATAATCCATCTTATAATATAAACACAGTATCAGGTATATAAACATGCATACCAGGGTTCTGTATATGGGGTAGAAATCTTCCCTCCAAACGTTTTATCAATTATGTGGATAATTTAGGGCTTGGTACACCCACACTTTCAGAACATAGTTTTCTTAAACACTTATGTTACATTTTATAATATAAATAGTGATAATTAATTGTCAAGCATAAATAATCTCATTGACCTAAAATTCAAAGTATATATAATATATGTTATTTCTAAAGTTCTAACATTTTAAAAATTCAAATTGAAATTCATATTACAGGTGACCATTTGGCTACTGATGATGATAATATATACTCATATGTATACAGTTTGGATGAACCTGTTGTTGAGAATGATTGTATATAAAGATATTTATTCTTTCATTATTACTCATTATAATATAGCAACTGTTTTAGTACAAGCATGCAGTACAGTACTTCTAATTATGTGTTCTGTATTTTGTTTTAGTTTATAATTTTGGTTTTACTTAGTTACTGATCAATCATGTTATGTTTAGTTTAGTTATAGTTAGTTTTGACATCACAAAATAATTTTTAGTTAGTTAACTAAAAACTTCAGTTTTTTAATAATAGTTTCAGTTATAGTTAGTTTTAATGTTAATTAAGTAGTAGTTAAAGATATATAGGTAGTTAGTGCTGTTAATCATTAATTATTGATTTGCAATGAGATAATCATAGTATCTGGTGATCCAAACTTTCACTTGCAAATGATTTAGTTTAGTTCTAGTTAGCTAAGAATGTTAAGGCATATTTCGGTTAGTTTTCCTCAATCACTAACAAGATTCAGTTACTTTTAGTTAATAAACTACTAAACAGTAAAATAGGCTAACTAAAAAGGGGTTTTAGTTCTAGTTAACTAAACAACACTAGTGTTCTGTATGTTGTAGCAATCTTTTATAATTCTATCTTCAATTTCAGTTTTGAAAGCAATCTATTTTATTGATACTAGTTCTATTTTTCATTCATTTATGATTTTATGTACATTATGTCACTATGTAATAATAATCACATAATTATATAGGCATGCATGTACGGATGATTGTACTGAATTTGTGCATATGTATGTATGTATATATGTACATGTGTTTGTATGTATGTATGTATGTATGTATGTATATATGTATGTATGTATGTATGTATGTATGTATGTATGTATATATGTATACATATATATATGTATGTATGCATATATATATGTATGTATACATATATACATATATATCGGTATGTATACATACATACATACATACATACATACATACATACATACATGCATACATACATTCATACGTGCATAAATCCTGATTATATATATATATAATTCATCTATCAATGAACTCTATGTCAGAAACAGGTATAAGGTCTTCTACCTCATGAAATATAGTTGCCCATACTCAATGGCAAACAAGTTGTTGAAACTGAATGCATAATGTTTTATTACTTATTAACTTCATAATTTCAAGCATGTTTGGAGAAACTGGTTGTAAGTTATACTATTATATCATCGCATTTGATCAATTCTTATACAGGATTTCCTGTACAGTTGAAAGTGGTAGCTGGAAATTGGAACAGGTTTTCTTCTGTTGTCTATTATTATATTTATAATTATTATAATGAATAGTGAAACATAGGAAGAAAACAACACATATGAACATCAGTAAGAAAGGTATAGGTATGATGTATAACATTTGCATGGAGGAAAACGAAATGAAACCTATTATATGAACACACAGCATCAGTGTGATATACAACAAAACAGACATAAACTCACTAGTGAGCAACATTGCATATATATGTTATTATTATGTTATTTATTATCATGAAATTTCTAAAGAAGCATAAAAGTCCCTGCAAAAGTTGACATTACAGCTGATTAAAAAAGTGTTGACCTGGTCAATCTTTTGATCAACTAACAATTCAGGAATAATTCATATAATTACAACTCTTATAATAGTGATTGGTAAGCTTCGTGTTTGAAACAAATACAACATACATAATCAAATTATTATAACAACAATATAGACTATATACATGACATACAATTATACTATCTTCCACCTGAAAATATAATAATATTCTACTTATAGAAGATGAAGATGTGATCATTGATGATAATCCAGCCTATCAGTTACACACAGTATCAAGTATAAATACCATAAAAACTCTATATAGCAAATGTACACATTTATAGTATATATATATATATATATATATATATATATATATATATATATATATATATATATGTTATTTCGAAATTCATACTACAGGTGAACATTTGGCTACTGATGATGATAATACATACTCATATGTACATGTATTGGATAAACCTGTTGTTGAGGATGATTATATATAAAGAGGTTTCATTTTTTCATCATTACGTATTATTTTCATTTTAAATTGTTGTAATCAACTCTTTTTTAGTGCACATAATAAAATCTGTAATGTAATGATAATATTGAGGAATTGGTGTTGATAGTTGATTGGATTGCTCTGAGTCAGTGCACTACATTACACCATAAATAATATATAATAACATGTAATATAAAATAAAGCACAATATTGTGATAATGTGAAGATGCAATATTATATATATATAATGTTCTGTTGGTTTCAATTTTATAAGTGAATGTATTCTATTTATGAACTACTTCCATGTTGTCAGTGTAAACATGCATTGTGTATAATTATACCAAGTGGCTTCAACTTCTTTTAGTTTCTGATCTTAGCCTATAGCTTCTCAACATTTTATGTTTCTGATCTAAGAATCTTAAATATTTTCATATGGCAAGTAATCTTAAAAGCATTGTTTGTTCCAAGTGACAAATTAAACTAGTAGAGAAAGACCATGTATGTATGTATGTATGTATGTATGTATGTATGTATGTATGTATGTAGTTATGTATGTATGTATGTGTGTATGTATGTATGTATGTATGTATGTATGTATGTATGTATGTACGTATGTATGTATGTATGTATGTATGTATGTATGTATGTATGTATGTATGTATGTATGTAGTTATGTATGTATGTATGTGTGTATGTATGTATGTATGTATGTATGTATGTATGTATGTATGTACGTATGTATGTGTGTATGTATGTATGTATGTATGTATGTATGTATGTATGTATGTATGTATGTATGTATGTATGTAGTTATGTATGTATGTATGTGTGTATGTATGTATGTATGTATGTATTTATGTATGTATGTACGTATGTATGTGTGTATGTATGTATGTATGTATGTATGTATGTATGTATGTATGTATGTATGTACGTATGTATGTGTGTATGTATGTATGTATGTATGTATGTATGTATGTATGTATGTATGTATGTAGTTATGTATGTGTGTATGTATGTATGTATGTATGTATGTATGTATGTATGCATGTGTGTATGTATGTATGTATGTACATTATGTAGGTATGTATATACGTATGTATGTACATATATATGTAGGTACGTATGTATGTACATAAATAGAGTGTTCATGCATGTGTGTGTGTGTGTGTATTGTATAATTATTAGTGTAGTACATGTATATCTTATGAGTGAAGGTAATTTGATAGCTCAGAATAAATTATTAGACATGAATTATTCCTGAATTGTTAGTTGATCAAAAGATTGACCAGGTCAACACTTTTTTAATCAGCTGTAATGTCAACTTTTGCAGGGACTTTTATGCTTCTTTAGAAATTTCATGATAATAAATAACATAATAATGACATATATATGCAATGTTGCTCACTAGTGAATTTATGTCTGTTTTGTTGTATATCACACTGATGCTGTGTGTTCATATAATAGGTTTCATTTCGTTTTCCTCCATGCAAATGTTATACATCATACCTATACCTTTCTTACTGATGTTCATATGTGTTGTTTTCTTCCTATGTTTCACTATTCATTATAATAATTATAAATAGACAACAGAAGAAAACCTGTTCCAATTTCCAGCTACCACTTTCAACTGTACAGGAAATCCTGTATAAGAATTGATCAAATGCGATGATATAATAGTATAACTTACAACCAGTTTCTCCAAACATGCTTGAAATTATGAAGTTAATAAGTAATAAAACATTATGCATTCAGTTTCAACAACTTGTTTGCCATTGAGTATGGGCAACTATATTTCATGAGGTAGAAGACCTTATACCTGTTTCTGACATAGAGTTCATTGATAGATGAATTATATATATATATATAATCAGGATTTATGCACGTATGAATGTATGTATGCATGTATGTATGTATGTATGTATGTATGTATGTATGTATGTATACAACTATGAATGAAGACCTCTCATCTACCCAGAAACAAGTATAATCATAATTAAGATATTTAGTATGTTATCATTTTAATCATGTTATATCTTTTAGATTCTCCTCAGTGTATCAGTGGATTCATATCTTCAGATGAAATCAAAATACAAGCAAGAGAGATCACAAGAGTTATAGGATATAGAAACGATGAAAGATTCTTTCCAGACATTGGTTTCACATGTAATACTAATATAACACATATAATAATTGGAGCAGAAGATGATGGTGGAAATGAATTATCACAAATTCGTTTCTGGAGACTGTCAGATGGAGGCGAATATGAACAGACAGGAACAAACTATTCACTTGTATATAATGATGCTAATGATCCTTCAACTACTAACCTAAGGTGGTATAATCTCTCTCAACCCATACAAGTTCAAAATGGAGATGTATTAGGTATATATCAACCACATGACAATGATATGAGATTATACTACCAGGAGAACAGTGGACCACCAAATTATAATGAAAATGGCAATATAGAAGATGATAATGATTATCCTCTTGTGTCTGTTATATTTGGTAAGTATTTTACATAAAACATTAACAATCATGTATAATGAATGATTTTTGCTTTAGAAACAATATCTACAATCATTAGCTCTAGTACCATGAGTTCTAGTACCATGAGTTCTAGTACCATGAGTTCTAGTACCATGAGTTCTAGTACCATGAGTTCTAGTACCATGAGTTCTACTTCAAAGACATTTACTAGTACTAGTATTAGTTCTACTACGAGTTCTAAATCGAAAACCACCAGTTCTCTTTTAAGTATTACAGCTGAAGCTACGAGTCATAATATTATCACGAGTTCTATAACTTTATCTGAAGTTATGAGTTCTACCAGTATGAGTTCTACATTTGATGGTATGAATTCTATCACAAGTTATTATATGTATGTAATAATAATTATGAAGATAGAGTATTTTACCATAGTTAACAAGTGTATATAGAGAAAAAAAACATCCCTATGATTGCTTTAAAAATTTAAGTGAAGACAAAAGTATCCCATATATGACTGCTTTGTGGTGTCCAGCATTCAGTAATCATGGCTGACTTTATCATGCCTAAAACACATCAGCTTATTATAGTTATTATTTTGATTATCTACTCTCCTGACCTTTCAAAGGACCTTGTAGAACTTTAGGAATATATTTCAGGCAGAATAGCTAGCTACTAGTTCCAGTTTCTACGTAAGCTACTTAGCTATAGGCGTTCTTTTTACGCACCACACCCATTAATTGACCGACCCCTGGCCCCGGGAATGACGCAACTTCCTTAACTACGTATACAACGCATACTCGCGCAAGTGGACACAAGAAAAAAAATAAAAAATAAAAATAATTATATATAGTTCGAACCCGTGGGAAAGCAATCATAGAGATGGCCCTACGGGCCATAAAAATCATACTGTATTTTTGGTTTAAGAAGTATAAGTACACACATCATCATAAAAACTAATAACATATAGTAGTAACTTCATTTCAGATTTTCTAATAGCAATTTTGCATGTCATATACATAATAAGTATGTAACTGGATTAAGCAACAGGTAATACTGTGTCCTAAGGACATTGAAACATGTATAGGTACTATAGCATGCATGGAAGCACAGAAAAGAACATGGACTCCAATTTAATTATGATATTATCATATAAAGGACTTCCTGTACAGTTGGAATTAATAGCTGGAGTTGGAACAGGTCTTCTTCTGTTGTCTATTATTATATTTATTATTATACTGATAATAATATTAATAGTGAAACATAAGAAGAGAACAATACATGTGAACTCTAGTAAAGGTATATAATACATGCAAATAAAATTATACATGCAAGAATTTGTATAGTAATAGTGTAATTATACAGAGGACAACTACCTATGTATATTATTATTATACAAACCAGTATTATTAAAATAATGATTAACATAACTAATAAAATTAATTGATAAGTATCAACTGTACAGTGGTATACGAATCTGGAATGCCAGACAGCTTCATGTAAATATTACCTCAGCAAAGATTATTAATAATCATGTATAATCATTATTATATATTATAATAACTGTAATATTATACCACAGGTGAACATGTGATAACTGATGATAATCCATCTTATAACATACCAGGTATAGAGAATACTGTAAGTAATTACAGACTCGATTAATAATGATCATTCTTATAACCACACAGATGTTACTTATGATTATCCATCCTGTGATATACATACAGTATCAGGTATACATATATCATTATCATCAGCTTGAAAATATAAAATGATCAATTTTTAACCTCACAGATGAACACATGACTACTAATGATAATCCATCTTATAACATACACAAAGTATCAGGTATAGACAAGTTAATATACATATATAACTGAAATATAACTAGGTTATAATTCTCATTAATCAGGGGAATATGTGACTACTGAGGAGAATCCATCATATAATATACACACAGTATCAGGTGAACACGAGATTATTCTAATTACTAAAGTTACTTTGAAATTCATCATTATACTATTACAGGTGAACATTTGACTACCGATAATGATAATACATACTCATATGTACATGTTTTGGATGAACCTGATATTGAGAATGATTATATATAATGAGATTTTACTCATTCATCATTACGCATTATAATACAGCAACTATTTTATTAAACAATACTTTATTTTAATTATAATTGTGTACTCGGTATTATTTTATTTACACTTGTTTTATTTATCATCCATTTATGTGCATATTTTATAGATATTAGAATATTAATTCAAAGAGACATGACATGACGCAAAGGGTTAATAAACGATTAGATCTGCCCATCTATTCAGTAAAGTAATGATAAAGTTTGCTTATATCAGGAAGCTACAGGTTGTATACTCAACAATATAACACCATTGATAGCAATATGGTGTGTTATTATGTCATGTGCAAGGCCTATCTGTTGTACACATTCTGACATTAATGTTGTTATTGTTGTACAGAGAAAATTAATATTACACGTATTATGATTTCTCAACCATGTCCTCCTTCATCCTGCATCCCATGGTCAGTGAACTGTGATTTCTAGCTGCATCTACTTCTTATCCTGGCAATATTGCTAACATCAGTTTGTGGTTTTCAGTGCTTTCAGCTTTCAGTGATTCTGAAGTCTTCTTTGAGAATGAGTATGAGATTCAGTGCTCTACTTTTTTGTATTTCTATTACTCTATTGATTTCAAATACAAAAGGTACTGTAGATAATATAACCATGTAATTATAACTATTATTATTATTTAATGTTATAATTATACTATAATACAGACTATATATAGTACACTTTAATTTGTAATAGTTTTACTTATACTTACATACCAATCTTTATAGGTTTGTCAAGCTGTACCAATGATGTATTTGTTATTGAACTCAATAACAATAGTCTTATGAAAGGTGTCCAAATGCTCTTTCCCAAAATGATGTTCAATTGTAGCGGGTATATTATGCATTGGAAAGGTCTAGTGAAAAAGGGTAACATGCTTGAACGCTACTTTGTGATTCAAATGTGACGTCCCATCAGTGGTGATCAATATCAGAATATTGTAGATGAGAGTATACATGGAACAAGCCGTGATGATGATCCAGATGTGATACCTTTCAATTTTGAGTTGGATAATTACATGTATTTTCAACCTGGTGACATTTTAGGTATATACATACCTTCTGTTGATACATTGTCACTATTATATTCTTCAAATGTTACTAATGGGATTGATATGTATTACACGTACATTAGTTATCCTCCATGTGGTATTTCACTGTGTAGCTCTTCTTTTCAACATTTAGAAGGAATTGAATTACAGCTAAAAGCTACTTTAAATGGTATGTATATATATGTTAGTGATGTGTGACATAGGTGGCATAATGATATATTGTGACATAAAAGATAAGATTTACAGACATTTTGTGATTCATGTTCTGTGAATATATATATATTGACTATGTCATATTGTAAGTAATACATAGTGATATATGACATTGAATGTCTTCATGTCACACATCACCAATGCATGTAATTATGTAAATACTGAATTCCCTCCCATACACAGTATCTGACAGTGAATCTATTTTCGACCAAACACCAGATATATGCTCCGATGCAATGAATCTAGTAGAATGCCCTGATGTTACGCAGATCTCAGTAACTACAACAATGTCTACTAGTTCTACTAAGGTCCCTCATTCAGAACCTACCAGCTCTCCTACATCTAAAACTACAAGTTCTCTCATAAATATTACAGCTGAAACCAAGAGTTCTATAACTTTATCTGGAGATATGAGTTCCACCATGAGTTCAACTGTAAATGGTATGAGTTTTATAATGATTTATACATCTACTATTATACACTTTGTGTCTAATATCTTAGCAAACTCTGTTGGTTCAGTTACTTATGTTATCATAATATATCTCTCCTGAATTAACTGTCTCTGAAAAACATGAATGTGAAATTAGTTCTACACTCCATATCATAAACAATTAAATAGCTCTCTAAAGGAAATTTCTACTGGCTTAAATCGTGAATTTAGTATACCATAATAATATGTCTGTCTATAAAAGCAAAATAATGTTTATGCTTACTTGTCTACCAATATAATCATAAACATGCAGACTCAATGGTTGTAGTGGTTTATTTTGATGAAGTAATATAAAACATGAAAGAGAATAACAGAAATAGTGTGGAAAGCAGTAATTATGCAAACAAATTTGCATGTTCTTGTCATACTTTTTATATACACATGCAATAGAGATGCATGTACATTCACATTGATATAATTATGTAATCAATTCTTATAAAGGACTTCCAGTGCATTTGGAATTAATAGCCGGAGTTGGAACAGGTCTTCTTCTGTTGTCTATTATTATATTTAATATTATACTGATAATAATATTAATAGTGAAACATAAGAAGAGAACAATACATGTGAACTCTAGTAAAGGTATATAATACATGCAAATAAAATTATACATGCAAGAATTTGTATAGTAATAGTGTAATTATCATGACAGAGGACAACTACCTATGTATATTATTATTATACAAACCAGTATTATTAAAATAATGATTAACATAACTAATAAAATTAATTGATAAGTATCAACTGTACAGTGGTATACGAATCTGGAATGCCAGACAGCTTCATGTAAATATTACCTCAGCAAAGATTATTAATAATCATGTATAATCAATATTATATATTATAATAACTGTAATATTATACCACAGGTGAACATGTGATTACTGATGATAATCCATCTTATAACATACCAGGTATAGAGAATACTGTAAAAAATTACAGACTCGATTAATAATGATCATTCTTATAACCACACAGATGTTACTTATGATTATCCATCCTGTGATATACATACAGTATCAGGTATACATATATCATTATCATCAGCTTGAAAATATAAAATGATCAATTTTTAACCTCACAGATGAACACATGACTACTAATGATAATCCATCTTATAACATACACAAAGTATCAGGTATAGACAAGTTAATATACATATATAACTGAAATATAACTAGGTTATAATTCTCATTAATCAGGGGAATATGTGACTACTGAGGAGAATCCATCATATAATATACACACAGTATCAGGTGAACACGAGATTATTCTAATAAAGTTACTTTGAATTTCATCATTATACTGTTACAGGTGAACATTTGACTACTGATGATGATAATACATACTCATATATACATGTTTTGAATGAACCTGATATTGAGGATGATTATATATAATGAGATTTTACTCATTCATCATTACGCATTATAATACAGCAACTATTTTATTAAACAATACTTTATTTTAATTATAATTGTGTACTCGGTATTATTTTATTTACACTTGTTTTATTTCTCATCCATTTATGTGCATGTTTTATAGATATTGGAATGTTACAATATTAATTCAAAGGGACATGACATGATGCAAGGGGTTAATAAATGATCAGTTCTGCCCATCCAAGTAATGATAAAGATTACTTATATCAGGAAGCTACAGGTTGTATACTCAACAATATAACACCATTGATAGCAATATGGTGTCTTATTATATCATGTGCAAAGCCTATCTGTTGTACACATTCTGACATTAATGTTATTGTTGTACAGAGAAAATTAATATTACACATATTAATATGATTTCTCAACCGTGTCCTCCTTCATCCTGCATCCCATGGTCAGTGAACTGTGATTTCTAGCTGCATCTACTTCTTATCCTGGCAATATTGCTAACATCAGATTGTGGTTTTTCAGTGCTTTCAGCTTTCAGTGATTCTGAAATCTTCTTTGAGAATGAGTATGAGATTCAGTGCTCTACTTTTTTAAATATGTATTTCTATTACTCTATTGATTTCAAATACAAAAGGTATTGTAGATAAAATAACCATGTAATTATAACTATTATTATTATTTAATATTATAATAATACTATAATATAGTACACTTTTGTAATAGTTTTACTTGTACTTACATACAATCTTTATAGGTTTGTCAAGCTGCTCCAATGATGTATTTGTTACTGAACTCAATAACAATAGTCTTATAAAAGGTGTCCAAATGCTCTTTCCCAAAATGATGTTCAATTGTAGCGGGTATATTATGCATTGGAAAGGTCTAGTGAAAAAGGGTAACATGCTTGAACGCTACTTTGTGATTCAAATGTGACGTCCCATCAGTGGTGATCAATATCAGAATATTGTAGATGAGAGTATACATGGATCAAGCCGTGATGATGATCCAGATGTGATATATTTCAATTTTGAGTTGGATAATGATATGTATTTTCAACCTGGTGACATTTTAGGTATATACATACCTTCTGTTGATACATTGTCACTATTATATTCTTCAAATGTTACTAATGGGATTGATATGTATTACACGTACATTAGTTATCCTCCATGTGGTATTTCACTGTGTAGCTCTTCTTTTCAACATTTAGAAGGAATTGAATTACAGCTAAAAGCTACTTTAAATGGTATGTATATATATGTTAGTGATGTGTGACATAGGTGGCATAATACATAATAATATATTTTGTGACATAAATATATGTGTTAAAATATGACCTTTGACTGTCTGTCACACATCACCAATACATGTTAGTGCTGAGTAATATAGAATAATTATTAATTATAATTATAATTAATTCCCATATATCTAGTATCTGACAGTGAATCTATAATCGACCAAACACCAGATATATGCTCTGATGCAATGAATCTAGTAGTATGCCCTGATGTTACGCAGATCTCAGTAACTACTACAGTTTCTACATGTTACATTTTCTTTGATTCAGAAACTACCATGGCTTCAGAAACTACCATGAGTTCTACTATTGATGGTATCAGTTTTATAACAATTTATACATATGCTATTATACATTTTATGTCTAGTATCATATCTGTAACATAGTTCAAACTATGAAGCAGTTATAGATATATAATCTTTTAGAAGGTTACTCCATAAATTGATCAATTAGCTCTCAATTTGATTTGCTGAAAAACAAAAATAATTAGCTCACTATCATAAACACAGTTAAATAACTCTAAAAAGAATTTCCATTGGTTTAAATCTTGAATTT
Organism: Petrosia ficiformis; assembly: GCA_947044365.1. Classification (NCBI taxonomy): domain Eukaryota; kingdom Metazoa; phylum Porifera; class Demospongiae; order Haplosclerida; family Petrosiidae; genus Petrosia; species Petrosia ficiformis. Next base: position 946,721 of record OX345643.1, read on the forward strand.
AGTATACCATAGCATAACATGTCTGTCTATCAAAACAAATGTTTATGCTTACTTGTCTACGTATATTAATCATAAATGTGCAGACTTGATGATTCTAGTGGTTTATTTTGATGAAGTGATATTAATTAACAGAGTAACAGAAATAGTGTGGGATGTTTCATGTTAGTAATTACGTAAACAAATTTGCATGCTGTATACATTCTTATCATAATACAGTATTTGGTCCTATAAGGTCATAAATATGCATAGTTGAAACAACTGACATTTATACCATAGCATAGAAAACAAAATAATGATGTAGAATATACTTTCTATATACAAATGCAATAGAGATGTATGTACATTCACATTCATAATATTATGTAATTAATTCTTATAAAGGATTTCCAGTACAGTTTGAATTAATAGCTGGAGTTGGAACAGGTCTTCTTCTGTTGTCTATTATTATATTTATTATTATAATGATAATAATATTAATAGTGAAACATAGGAAAAGAACAAAAAATATGAACTCCATTAAAGGTATATAATACATGCAAATAAAATAATTAATTACAGTTTCAAATAATAATGATCATTCTTATAACCACATAGATGTTACTTATGATTATCCATCCTGTGATATACATACAGTATCAGGTATATTATTAATATCATCAGCTTGAAAATGTAAAATGATCAATTTTTAACTTCACAGATGAACACATGACTACTAATGATAATCCATCTTATAACATACACAAAATATCAGGTATAGACAAGTTAATATACATATATATAACTGAAATATAATTCCCATTAATCAGGGGAATATGTGACTACTGAGGAGAATCCATCATATAATATACACACAGTATCAGGTGAACACGAGATTATTCTAATTACTGAAGTTACTTTGAAATTAATCATTATACTATTATAGGTGAACATTTGACTACTGATGATGATAATACATACTCATATGTACATGTTTTGGATGAACCTATTGTTGAGAATGATTAACATATAATGAGATTTTACTCATTCATCAATGTATGTTGTATGTATGTATGTATGTATGTATGTATGTATGTATGTATGTATGTATGTATGTATGTATGTATGTATGTATGTATGTATGTATGTATGTATGTATGTATGTATGTATGTAATGTATGTATGTATGTATATATGTATATATATACCGGTATGTATACATACATAAATACATACATACATTCATACATACATATGTACATTCACATTACTCTTCAATCATATGTGTAGCATTTACATACACGTTGTATCATTATCAACTCACCACCATTAGCTTATAAGCTCTGGCTACTGATTAGGTTTTGTATCTGTCTCATTTGTGACATGGGAACTGATTATATGCAAACATATATTAATTGTACAGCATTGTATAAATAATATACTATATAGTAAGTTAGTAACCAAACTATTTAAATTACTATTCTAATACAAGAATTTGTGAGTGGGAGTATCATTTTTAACTGATTAGTGATGAATGGTTTTGTATTGTTTGTCTTTTTTATTATCAGTGATCTGATTATATCAGGTTAGTACATTATAATGTATGGTAATGACATTTTAATAGGATCATAATTATGTAGATACATATACATACATAATATCTTTCACTATTATAGGAGAATCATGTACTAAAGGATTCATGGATTATGAATTACTGATACAAAAAACTGAACAAATAGGAATAAATGATGGTAGAAGTGATCTTCATGGTAATCGACTAGGAAGTGAAATACATTCAATTATGCCCAGTTTGGAGTTCAATTGTTCTGGAACTATTACTGGTTTTCTATTAGGTGTGGATGTTAGGATTAGAAATGAATATCCTACTATCTGGTTATGGAATAAGACTGATGAAACAACTTATACTCGTGTTGTTGATAGTTCAGTAGAAATTATACTTGGTCCATCTAATTTCAGTACTGATGGAGTTTATCAATTCAGTTTATCAACTCCTCTTCAATTCACTGCTAATCAAGTGTTGGGAATATATCAACCAGTTAATGGAGACAGTGTGGTTAGAGTTTATTATCAGGAGTATAATGGTCAGAATATTTATGAAACTATTAATGAAAATGAGTATACACTTGATGATGGAAACATACGAAGTAATAGAAGACCTCTCATCTATCCAGAAACAAGTAAAATATTAATATTAATTAAGATATTTATTATTTTATCATTTAAATCATGATATTTCTCTTAGATTCTCCTCAGTGTATCAGTGGATTCATATCTTCAGATGAAATCAAAATACAAGCAAGAGAGATCACAAGAGTGAGTGGATATAATAACGATGAAAGATACTTTCCAGATATTGGTTTCACATGTAATGGTAATATCACACATATAATAATTGGAGCAGAAGACCAAAATGGAATAGAATTCTCACAAATTCGTTTCTGGAAACTGTCAGATGGAGGAGAATATGAACAGACAGGAACAAACTATTCACTTGTATATAATGATGCTAATGATTCTTCAACTACTAACCTAAGGTGGTATAATCTCTCTCAACCAATACAAGTTGAAAATGGAGATGTATTAGGTATATTTCAGCCTAGTGAGATGGACAGTGACTTGATATTAAATTTTCAAGCGAACAGTGGACCACCAAATTATGATGCGAATGGAAATTTGAGCAATCAAAATCGCTATCCACTTGTGTCTGTTATATTTGGTAAGTATTTACATAACAAATTAACAATCATGTATAATGTATAATTTTTGGCTTTAGAAACAATATCTACAATCATTAGCTCTAGTACCATGAGTTCTAGTACCATGAGTTCTAGTACCATGAATTCTACTTCAAAGACATTTACTAGTAGTAGTATTAGATCTACTATGAGTTCTAAATCTAAAACCACCAGTTCTCTCTTAAGTAATACAGCTGAAGCTACGAGTCATAATATTATCACAAGTTCTATAACTTTATCTGAAGTTATGAGTTCAACCAGTATGAGTTCTACATTTGATGGTATGAATTCTATCACAAGTTATTATGTATGTAATAATAATAGAGATATAGTATTTTACAAATCATACCGTATTTTTGGTTTAAAGCAACTTTAAACACTATATGAATTCTGTTTCATGTATTGAGGTGTCCATTGAAATCCTCTGACAGAGTAATGATTATAACAACTCTGGGGCTTCATTTTTGGATAGGTATATAGGTGATTTAAATATGTTAAGCACCTCTGTCTTTATCAAACTACTTGTAAACTTGAGGCTTCGCCCTCTGTTTACAAATAGTGTGGAAACCTTCAATCAGTGTTTAACCTATATAGAATATTGCTGAATATTTCTCAAATTTAACAGATAAAAACAATTATTCAAAATGAACTACTCTATAATTATACACTTACTTAAGTTCAAAGGAAAGAGTAACATACTCTACATTTGTTGGAGTGCAGCCACTACTATGCTGCAACTGGCTTTAGCTTCACCTTAGAGTACAGTTGACTGTACTCTAATATATACATAAGATTCTTCTTTCATAATTTATAATTTTATTATCTTTGCACACTCTGCTAGTTAGTAATACTGCATGTATCTGAAAATATGAATCTTTCTATACCAAAAATCACAAATTGTAAATTAAGACAATCTATGGAAGGAATATTCCACTGGATTAGGTCTTGAGCCTAGTATGCCATACGTTCGAATATATGTATACATGGAGTAAGCAATAAACAGGTAATACAGTGTCCTAAGGACAATGAAACATGTATGGGTACTATAGCATGCATGGAAGCACAGAAAAGAACATGGACTCGTGTTTGTTGGATAACTATGATATTATAATATATTTCATATAAAGGACTTCCTGTACAGTTGGAATTAATAGCTGGAGTTGGAACAGGTCTTCTTCTGTTGTCTATTATTATATTTATTATTATACTGATAATAATATTAATAGTGAAACATAGGAAAAGAACAACACTTATTAACATCAGTGAGAAAGGTATATAAGTATGCTGTATAACTTTTTGCATGGAGTATATATATAATAAACAGTACATAATATTCAACCATAATCTTACACTATAGCTGTTTAAAAACACGTTGACCTGCTGAATGTTTTGAATACGACAATAAGCTGTAACTCTGTAACAGTTCAAGAATTACTATAACTCTTATAAAAGTGATTGATATGCTTTGTGTATGAAACAAATACAACATACATAATCAAATTATTACAACAACAATATAGACTATATACATGACATACAATTATACTTTCTTCCTCCTGCAAATATAATAATATTCCTACCTATAGAAGATGAAAATGTGATCATTGATGATAATCCAGCCTATCAGTTACACACAGTATCAAGTATGAATAGCACAAACACTATATATAGAAAATGTACATGTAACTATAACATATTGCAATTAGTATGTGATAATCCATCTTAGTATAAAAACATTGTAGTTTGCATTGATATTAATGTAATGCAATGAGGATCATTTCTCAATCCCACAGATAAACATGTGATCACTGATGATAATCCATCTTATAACATGCACACAATATCAGGTATAAACAAATATTATCAGGGTTCGGACCAGTACAGGGTGGGAATCTTGTAGATAATTTAGGGCCTAGTGCACCCACACTTTCAGAACATATTTTTCTTCAACACTGAAGTTACATTTTAAAACCATTGCTAAATTAAACTATTGTTTTCATCTATAAGAAACATCTACCAGAAGCAATCCCACAGCACCTAAAATGCAAAGTATATAATAATTATAATATTATCTCTAACATTTCAAAAATTCCAATTGAAATTCATACTACAGGTGACCATTTGACTGCTGATGAGGATAATATATACTCATATGTACATGTTTTGGATCAACCTATTTTTGAGAATGATTATATATAAGGAGTTTGTTATTTTTTCGTCATTACTCGCTATTTCTGTTATAATACAGCAACTGTTTTAGCTTCATTTAATTATGTACTCTGTATATTGCTGCAATCATCTATCTTTTATACTTCATAACTAATATCTTTTCAATCTCAGTATTGAAAATATTCTATTTATTAATCTTTGTTTTATTCTTCATTCATTTGTGTATATGTTCTATAGATATTATTGAATGGAATAATGTTGGTATTAATGCTAATGTAAAGAGCTATGATATGTATGTATGTATGTATGTATGTATGTATGTATGTATGTATGAATGTTCAGGTGCACTGCAAAAACAAAATAGTTTAAATAACTATTTTATTGGTTAGTACAGTTGCAAGGATTTAGCAATTAGTTGTATTGTTGTTTAGATTATAATGTATACATGCCTGCTAATGCTGTAACATTTGTATTAATTATAAAGAATTAGTTTGAAGCAGTATAACTTTATGGTACTGTCTACTCATATTTCAACCAACAACCACATAAAAAAGGAAACCTGCAAACACATAATTTAATTTATTCTAGTGTACATTTTTATACTTGGTGCACATAATGTCATAGTAACATCATGTATGTAGCCACAACAACCTGTATGACAAACTAAATTGAAATGTAAGCTATGCCTTGCAACTGTACTAACCAATAAATTGGTTATTGTAACTACTTAATTTTTGCAGTGTGTGTACATGTATGTTATGTATATGTATGTTATGTACATATACAATGATAAGTGATATTACTATAGTTACTTACTTCCACGAATGACAACTTTCAGGAAGTGAGTGCTTCTCCTGATTATAAAGGAATTTCAGAGGAAGCACTCACTTACATGTGTGTATGTATGTACTCTGTTAACGTTATTTTAACTACACAGTGGTTGCGTCAGTTGCTATAAGCAAATATTGGTATGTAGATTCAGGATGCATCACTAGTGATAACATTTGTTTTTACTATAACCAATAACAAATTGTTCCTTCCTATTCGTATTATATATCATATTTTGAAGTTAGCCTCTTTATGTGGTAGAATTGGGTACCGCATTTTGGTATGTACATTTATGACTATAGTCAACATTTTTAAAATATATTCCATTAGACAAAAGAAAAGAAATCAATAATTGATTGATATAGTCTCATGAGCATATTAGTATTGAAACTCGTATAACTAAATGAGTGTTAAAATAACCAATTAATTTTAAAGTGGTGTATATATGTACATATGTGTTTATTTATGTATGTATGACTGTATGCATGTACGTATGTATACACATACATACATACATACATACATACAGTCATACATACATAAATGCATTCATACATACATACAGACAGAATATACATACATACATACATACATACATACATACATACATACATACATACATACATACATACATATATACATACATACATATATACATACATACATACATACATACATACATACATACATACATACATACATACATACATACATACATACATACATACATACATACTACATATATATATACATACATTCACATTACTCTTCAATCATAATGGCTTTTACACATACATATTGTGCACAAGTAAATATACTTAATGGTTTCAATATCACCTCTCTACCATTAGCTTATAAGCTCTGGTCTACTGATTAGTGATTGTAGTATCTGTCTTGTTTGTGACATGGGAACTGATTGTATAAATAAACACTACATAGTAACCAAACTATTTAAATTAGTATTGGATTTGGGTGTGTATGCAGTATCATTTTAAACTGCCTCGACTGATTAGTGAGTTAACTGACTCTCTTTTAGTGATGAATGGTTTTGTGTTATTTGTCTTGTTTATTATCAGTGATCTGATTATATCAGGTTAGTACATTATAATGTATGGTAATGACATTTTAATAGGATCATAATTATGTAGACATATATACATACATAATAATTATCTTACACTACTATAGGAGAATCATGTACTAAAGGATTCATGGATTATGAATTACTGATACAAAAAACTGAACAAATAGGAATAAATGATGGTAGAAGTGAACTTCATGGTAATCGACTAGGAAGTGAAATACATTCAATTATGCCCAGTTTGGAGTTCAATTGTTCTGGAACTATTACTGGTTTTCTCTTAGGTGTGAATGTTAGGACTGCAACAGATAGTAGAGATGAATATCCTACTACTATCTGGTTATGGAATAAGACTGATGAAACAACTTATACTCGTGTTATTGATAGTTCAGTAGAAATTATACTTGGTCCATCTAATTTCAGTACTAATGGAGTTTATCAATTCAGTTTATCAACTCCTCTTCAATTCACTGATAATCAAGTGTTGGGAATATATCAACCAATTAGGCTAGACAGTGTGGTTAGATTTTATTATCAGGAGTATAATGATCAGGATATTTATGAAACTATTAATGAAAATGAGTATACACTTGGTGATGGAAACATACGAAATAATAGAAGACCTCTTATCTATCCAGAAACAAGTATAATGATAATTAAGATATTTAATATGTTATCATATTAATCATGTTATATATTTTAGATTCTCCTCAGTGTATCAGTGGATTCATATCTTCAGATGAAATCAAAATACAAGCAAGAAAAATCACAAAAGTGAGAGGATATAATGACGATGAAAGATTCTTTCCAGACATTGGTTTCACATGTGATGGTAATATAACACATATAATAATAGGAGCAGAAGACCAAAATGGAACACAATTTGGAATAGAATTCTCACAAATTCGTTTCTGGACACTATCAGATGGAGGAGAATATGAACAGGCAGAAACAAACTATTCACTTGTATATAATGATGCTAATGATCCTTCAACTACTAACCTAAGGTGGTATAATCTCTCTCAACCAATACAAGTTGAAAATGGAGATGTATTAGGTATACTTCAGCCTATAGAGCTGGACAGTGACTTGATATTGTATTATCAAATTAACAGTGGACCACCAAATTATAATTCAAATGGCAATATATTAAATAATGATAATGATTATCCTCTTGTGTCTGTTATATTTGGTAAGTATTTACATAACACATTAACAATCATGTATAATATATAATTTTTTACTTTAGAAACAATATCTACAATCATTAGCTCTAGTACCATGAGTTCTAGTACCATGAGTTCTACTTCAAAGACATTTACTAGTACTATATAGTATTAGATCTACTATGAGTTCTAAATCTAAAACCACCAGTTCTCTCTTAAGTATTATAGCTGAAGCTACGAGTCATAATATTATCACGAGTTCTATAACTGTACCTGAAGTTATGAGTTCTACCAGTATGAGTTCTACATTTGATGGTATGAATATATATGTATGTAATAATATAGAGATAGAGTATATTACCATAGTTACAAATCGTACTGTATTTTTGGTTTAACAAGTACAAGTACACACATCATCATAAAAACTAATGACAATGAGTGATACTGGTCTTAATTTCAATGTATAGTTTCAGCTTGAGTACTATGTATTACATGACAGAGAATAATAGTAACTTCATTTCAGATTTTATAATAGCAATTTTGCATGTCGTGTACATAATAAGTATGTATCTGGAGTAAGCAACAGGTAATACAGTGTCCTAAGAACATTGAAACATGTATAGGTACTATAGTATGCATGGAAGCACAGAAAAGAACATGGACACTGTTTGTTGGATAACTATGATATTATATCAATTCTTATAAAGGACTTCCTGTACAGTTGGAATTAATAGCTGGAGTTGGAACTGGTCTTCTTCTGTTGTCTATTATTATATTTATTATTATAATGATAATAATATTAATAGTGAAACATAGGAAGAGAACAACACATATGAACATCAGTGAGAAAGGTATATAAGTATGATGTATAACATTTTGCATGGAGAAAACAATATATATATATATAATAAACAGTACATAATATTCAACCATAATCTTACACTATAGCTGTTTAAAAAAGTGTTGACTTGATGAATGCATGATAATAAACTGTAACTCTGTAACAGTTCAAGAATTACTATAACTCTTATAATAGTGATTGATATGCTTTGTGTATGAAACAAATACAACATACATAATCAAGTTATTATAACAACAATATAGACTATATACATGACGTACAATTATACTATCTTCCTCCTGCAAATATAATAATATTCCTACCTATAGAAGATGAAGATGTGATCATTGATGATAATCCTGCCTATCAGTTACACACAGTATCAGGTATGAATACCGTAAACACTTCATATATAATCATATACAGCAAATGTACACAAACATCATCACTTTCATCAAAATGTAATCAAGATACAAAACAGTAATTATTGTAATTTGTAAAAATTCTTAGTTTCATGCGGCGAGGATCATTTTTTTAATCTCTCAGATAAACATGTGATTACTGACGACAATCCATCTTATAATATACATACAGTATCAGGTATAGATAATACATTGATAATTAGTCTCAGTGATGATCATTCTTGTAATTTCACAGATGGACATATGCTTACTTATGATTATGATATTATACACACAGTATCAGGTACAATATTGTATGCTTGAAAATGTAATGTAATCAATATTGATTTCACAGATGAACATGTGATTACTGATGATAATCCATCTTATAATATACATACATCAACAGGTATAATAATATATCAGGGTTCTATATCAGGGTTCTATATCAGGGTTATATATAATTATATATATAATAGATATAACATTATAATTATTATATACAATTATATAATATGTTATTTCTAAGTTCTAACATTTAAATTCATATTGCAGGTGACCATTTGACTACTGATGATGATAATACATACTCATATGTACATGTTTTGGATGAACCTGTTGTTGAGAATGATTATATATAAAGGGTTTTTATTTTTTTATCATTATGTATTATTTCATTTTAATACAACAACTATTTTAATGGACAGTACTTCATTTTACATGTTGCTGCGATCAATTGTATGATTCACAGTTGATTGGATTGTTCTGAGTCAGTGCACTATATTAAACCAAAAATAATAAAAACATGTAATATAATGTAAGGCACAATGTTGTGATAATGTGAAGATGCAATATTATATATATGATTTTTTTTGTTTGGTTTTAATTTTGTAAGTGAATGTATTCTATTTACTAACTACTTCCATTTATGTACATGTTGTCAGTGTAAACATTACAACACATTGTGTATAATATAATATATTTATGTTTCTTATCACTATCAGGTAAGTATTTCCACATTTTAAAAGCATTGTTTGTTCCAAGTGATAAATTAAAATAGTAGAGAAAGATCTACATACATTGAGTGAGTTCACACCAGAATGGTATTTTAATTATACATGCAATCAAAATGTGTGTGATCTCAGCTGCAATATTAGTTCATACTGTTTGTTTACTTATCATATAGTTCAAAGAACTAATACATATACACATATGTATGTATAACATTCCACTAAGGTCAACACTAACATTATTGTGTTTCACTCTCACTGCTTCATTCCAAAGATGGCTATGTGGTAATGATATCAACTCTTTATAAATAGTTCACAATACAGTCAATATACTACGTATCAATGTCTATACATAATATTCTAACACAATTATGCAGATAAGCAACACTGAATCATAACTGTACTTTAATAGGTAGTTGTTATTAAACAAATCAACGAAGACACAATCATTATGCAAGATATATAATTACTTTATAACTAATAAACTTTTCTTTTTATGTTAACTCTTCATCTACTGACTGATATATAATTATGTTGACCAGAACCACACCACCCCCTTATACACCTTAACATCTATCATGAATATATATGTATTCTTTCTGGATTTATTAATTCATTAATGTATGTATGTATGTATGTATGTACATACGTATGTATGTATGTACGTGTGTATGTATGTATGTATGTAATTATGTATGTGTATTATGTATATACATAATTATGTATGTACATTATACATAGGATGTATGACTTAATATTAATAGTACATGTGTAATTACTTCCTTTCTAGAATCTGATTAACTGACACAGCACACAATTATTAGTCTCACCTGCTATAGTAGTGTACCAGTACTGATGATGGCTCCACATGTATGTTGTGTCTGGACCATACTTTGTATTGTGTGTTATACAGGTATAAGTGTATTATGAATACTAGATTATAGAAAAAAAGGACTACAACAGAGAGACAGATAGACAGACAGACAGACAGACAGACAGATAGAGCAGCTTCCATGTATTATCTATGGTCTCTCATTTCATTTCTCTATGTCCCACTCTTCTTCAACTTTTTAGTGCCTAATACAGTTTCTGGTCAATGTACTAGTGGATTTCCTGATGAAAATACTATTGAATCTCCTCCATCATCTGTACCTATCTATGATAGACAGTTTGTATTTTATTCCATTAACTTCACATGTGAAATGAACATCTCCAGTTGGATATTTGCAGCTGAAATTAACACACAGCCAGTACCACCTATCACTGAGAGATTAAACCCTGAACTCCAGATCTGGAGAGCAAGTACTTTTTCACCTGATTTACTCAATTTACAAAGTACAGTAGGTGTATCTGAGGATCCGGAACTTATTTCAGAATCATTATATAGATACACACCAAATGATTTAGTAACAATCATGCCTGGTGATGTATTGGGTATACGTATTGCACCTATGTTTGGTAATCCAGTAACTACATACGCCCCTTTGTTCATTGATGTTGGTACTGGAAATACTTCTGAATATTTTGATGATCAGTTTCAATCAACTGGAACTCCATTTATACCAACACTTGAAAATCCAGGCATTGCAGGCAGGATTGGTGATCAGTATGTTCCACTGGTCACTGTTGAATTTGGTATGATTAAATTTTTTTTTTGCACACTTATATCCATTTCTATCTGCCTCTGTTCATTCCTATTTATCTATCTAAGTATTTATGTACATTTACCTCTGTCTGTCCATTCCCTTACCTCCTCATTTTGTATATATCATATTTCTTACATTACTCTACAGGTTTTCCAAGCACAACATCATCTCTTGTTCTACTACCTATACCTACATCATTCTCTTTATCAGAGACTAATACTATGACAAACACTACACTAATCATGTCCTCTACATCTCTTACATCTCTTGCTACCAGTAATACAGATATCGCATTGTCAACTCTTACAACCACCTCCATACAATCTGTTCTAATGTCAACAACAATCACAGTTTCCTCTTTGTATGGTATGGCAAAAGTATTTAATACTACTTAAATTATGCCTAGTCATCATGATATATATATTATATATATATATATATATATATATATATATATAAACTCACCACTCATTAGAGTGTATAGTTAATACACTGAAAAATAATGCATTATTTTGACCTTTAGGACGTTTTCATTGCAATTTTATTTCCTGAGACTTGCCAATTTGTTTTTTCTTTGGTAGGTAATATTTACAAGTATACTGTATAGTATCTATTATTATTGACTAGTAGATGAAGTACATGCCATGAAATAGCACAGTAACAAAATAATACAATGTATATAATTATAATTATAATTATAATTATATGTATAACTATAATGTATACATAAATATAAATATATATATATGTATATAGCATAGTATTAGGTACAACCTGTGATGTGTTATTATCATTCTCCCAATCTATCATCTATACTTCTATTATAAGTACATTCTAGAGTAATTAGTATGTACATGACTTTGTATAATACACCAGCTATACTCATTATATATCATTGTAAAAATGAATTACAATTGGTTATTTTAACAGAGCAGTATAGTTACCTCGTTTGCATGCTTACATACTGGCTCTTTTTAAAATATAAAGTTATGTCTAGTTATATAATTATTGTTATATTTAAAGTAAAAAGGATCAGGTCATGCAATCATGAATATGCATAATCAGCAATACATTCACTGTAAAAAGTAATAGGTTATTTTAACATTCAGTTGGTTACAGGAGTTTCAATGCAACTTTATTTTCCTCCATGCTGATTTATTTTTCCTGCTAAGTATTATTTACAAGTCACAGTTCATTTGATCTTGATCTGTATTGACTAGTACATGTCATAATAAGGCATATGGTAACAAACATATTATCACTGTAAAAATTAATTTGTTATTTAGTTGTTACCTCAGTTGCATGTACATTCATACATAATATATAGTTAGAAACTTGAAATACGAGGATAATTAACATTTTGTCTGGTTATAAATAATATAGCTATATATATATATATATATAATAAAAAGAAATGTTATGACTACAGTCATGATTGTACATTCTACATGCGGTAGTAGGGTGTATATTGGTACATACATTCTGATTGCATGACTATATAGTCAATGTAGTTTTACTATAACAAATTGTTCCTCCTATGTATGATATCTCATTTGTTATCAATAACAGCCTCTTTATATGGTAGTAGGGTGTATATTGGTATGTACATTCCTGACTGCATGATTAGTGATAACAATTTTTTTACTATAACCAATAATTTGAAACAAATCATTTCTTCCTATGCATAGTATCTCATTTTGAAGTTATCAATAACAGCTTCTTATTATGGTAGTAGGGTGTATAATTATATATGCATTTATGACTGTAGTCATAACATTCCTTTTTACCCTACACCTATATTATAACCAGATAAAATGTTAATTATCCTTGTATTTAATGTTTCTAACTATATATTGGAAATGTAAGTGGAACTGAGGTAACAACAGGTCTGAATGTAGCTATATACGTAAGCATAGTATTATTGGTGCAACCTGTAGTTTATTATTAGAATTCAAATCATAACATCTGCAAAAACAACAGATATTACTAGCTCATTCCAGACTAATTAAATTTGTACATGAATTTGTACTTATATATAGCAAATAACATATGATGTACTCCCACAAATATTTGAAAATTCAGCCACATTGTATTGTTTTTGTTACCATTCTTTATTATGTACTTTATATACAAGTTATTATAGATCAAAATCAAAAGAAATAAATTACTACTTGTAAACATTACCTAGCTAGACAAAAAAAGCAGCATTGATTTATTATATAGTCTCAGGAGAAATTGAAACTCATGTAACCAAATGAGGGTTAAAATAACCCATTCATTTTTACAGTGAACTTGTTATTATTACTTCCGCTATATAGCATCAATCTATTGCTGCTGTCCATTTACCTATAATCCTCTTATTCCCTTCAGTCTCATCAATGAGTTCAATTAACTCTACATCAGAAACACAGGAAGGTACGGTCTTGTATTTTCTAAATATTTCCTCATGAAACGTAGTTACCTACTCGTCGACAAACATGTCATTGAAACTAAATGCGCAAAGAGTTACTACATATTAACATTACAATTAATATTTTGGACTAAATACAATTCAAGCATGTGTCATCATAATAATATGGAGAACTGATTGTAGTGCAAATTAATGTAACACTATAGTGATTGAAGTTATATAATAATCATTGCATTTTGATCAATTCTTACAAAGGATTTCCTGTACAGTTGGAATTAATAGCTGGAGTTGGAACAGGTCTTCTTCTGTTGTCTATTATTATATTTATTATTATACTGATAATAGTATTAATAGTGAAGCATAGGAAAAGGACAACACATAGGAACTCCAGTAAAGGTATATAATTATAATATAAAGTAATGTCACTACTAGAATAGCACATACACACATGCAAACACATATAATTAATGATTTTTGTGTTTGTATATAAATGTCAGTATACTATAATTTAAACAGTATACAGTAAAAAAATACACATTTACTAACATTGTAATCATTAGGTAATTTTCTGATGATGAACAGTTTTTTACTGACACTAGTAGTTTTGTGCTATATCATGTCATAGAAATTACTATTATTATAACTATTTCTAACTTCCCACAGATGAACATGTGATCACTGAAGATAATCCATCTTATAATATACACACAGTATCAGGTATAGAAACATACATAATGTATTGATAATCAGTGTCAAAGATGATCAATTTTTATACACTTACAGATGAGCATATGCTCACTTATGATTATCCATCATATGATATTATACACACGGTATCAGGTACATTATTGTATGACACATCAGGTTGAAAATGTTACATAATCTGTCTTAAATCCCACAGATGAACATGTGACCACTGATGACAATCCATCTTATAATATACACACAGTATCAGGTATAGATAATATATTGATAATTAGTCTCAATGATGATCAATTTTTAACTTCATAGATGAACATGTGATCACTAATGACAATCCATCCTATAATATACACACAACAACAGGTATATACAAATACATATATATCAGGTTTAATTCTATGTATGGGATGGGAATCTTCCCTCTAAGCATTGTATCAATTATGTAGATAATTCATTGCCTGGTACACTCACATTCACAAGTATATTGATAATTCAACTGTTATTTTCATGTAACAGAAGCAATCTCATAGCACCTAATATTCAAAGTATAATTATATTATATTCATGTTATTTCTAAGTTCTAACAGTTTTAATATTCAATTTGAAATTCATATTGCAGGTGAACATTTGGCTACTGATGATGATAATACATACTCATATGTACATGTTTTGGATGAACCTGATGTTGAGGATGATTATATATAACAAGATTTTATTCTTTCATCATTACTCATTTCTTCCATTATAATATAGCAACTGTTTTAGTAAACAATACCATTCATTTTTATTATAATTATGCACTCCATATGTTGTTGCTACCAACTATCTATTTTAGTGCACATATAAATATGATAAAGTATTAGTTAATGGCACCAAACGAAATCATAACACATACATAATGTTATATAATATTATGCAAATGTACAATGAACCAGAGGCTTGCAACAGAACTATACTTCAGTAGTGATTTTTCTTTGATTTCTATTTCGTTGATTAATTCTTGTCCATCCACTGTTCAACAGAACCACCCTGAACACCCCTCCTCCCCTTTGCCAGCTTGCTAACAAGGATTAGCAGTTACATAGCTACAGACCACTAAACAATACACTGACAATGTTTGTGAAGAAACTTTTAATGAGATTATTTATAACCTTATGACAGCATGTACCTTAAACAAATGCAATAAGTAAACAGATTAATGAGGAAATATGGAAATTTATAATGCATTGTGTATAATTCAATCATGATCAGTTTATTTACTATTTATGTATGTATGTATGTATGTATGTATGTATGTATGTATGTATGTATGTATGTATGTATGTATGTGTGTATGTATGTATGTATGTATGTATGTATGTATGTATGTATGTGTGTATGTATGTATGTATGTATGCATGTGTGTATGTATGTATGTATGTATGTGTGTATGTATGTATGTATGTATGTATGTATGTATGTATGTATGTATGTATGTATGTATGTATGTATGTATGTATGTATGTATATATGTATGCATGTATGTGTATAATGTATATACATATATATGTATTTACATTATACATAGACATGTATAATTATGTATGCATTTATGTGAGTATGGAAACTCCATTAATATTCTTGCACGCTGACAGACGAGACCAGTATATAATTATGTCGAACAATTTATGAAAATCTAGTTGTAGTACTCCAAGACCATTGTCGGTAAATATTTAAGTAGGTAAATACATGTGTAAGTACTTCCTTTCTAGGATCTAATTATAAATTCACTGACACAGTACACAATTATCTGTCTCACCTACTATAGTGGTGTACCAGTACTGATGATGGCTCCACATGTATGTTGTGTCTGGACCATACTTTGTATTGTGTGCTTTACAGGTATAAGTGTAATATGAATACTAAAATAAAGAGAGAGACAGAGACAGACAGAGAGACAGACAGAGCAGAGTATTTATTCCAATAATTTTTATTATCTTTAGTCTCTCATTTTATTTCTCTATGTCCCACTCTTCTTCAACTTTGTAGTGCCTAATACAGTTTCTGGTCAATATACTACTGGATTTCCTGAGAAAAATACTATCAAATCTCCTCCATCATCAGTACCTATCTATGATAGACAGTTTGTATTTTATTCCATTAACTTCACATGTGAAATGAACATCTCCAGTTGGATATTTGCAGCTGAAATTAACACACAGCCAGCACCACCTACGACCGAGAGAATAAACCTTGAACTCCAGATCTGGAGAGCAAGTCCTTTTTTTCGTGATTTACAACTTATTAGACAAAGTACAGTAGGCATATCTGAAGATCCAGAACCTATTTCAGGATCATTATATAGATACACACCAAATGATTCAGTAACAGTCATGCCTGGTGATGTATTGGGTATACGTATTGCACCTACATTCGGTGATCCAGTAACTACATACGCCCCTTTGTTCATTGATGTTGGTACTGGAAATACTGCTGAATATTATGTTGAGGAGTTTCAAACAACTGAACGTATACTTATACCAACACTTGAAAATCCAAGCATTGCAGGCAGGATTGGTGATCAGTATATTCCACTGGTCACAGTTGAATTTGGTATGCTAAATATTTGTCACTTATCTCCATTTATCCAGTCATACCTATTGTCTATTTACCTATATCTATCCACCTGTCTGTCCATTCACTTATCATTAAATTATTCCACAGGATTTCCAAACTTAACATCATTTCTTGTTCTGCCGCTCACAAATACCCGATCACCCTCACCCTCACCCTCCTCCCCTCCTGCCTCTCGTCCCTCTTTCTCTCCTTTCTTCTCTCCCTCCTTCTCTCCCTCCTTCTCTCTCTCCTTCTCTCCCTTCTTCTCTCCCTCCTTCTCTCCTTTCTTCTATCTCTCCTCTTCTATTCCTCCTATGTCCATCTCATTAATAACTACACAAATGACAACTGAATCATCAGAAACTAATACTATGATAGACACTACACTAATCCCGTCCTCTACGTCCCTTACATCTCTTGCTACCAGTAATACAGATACATTGTCAACTCTTACAACCACCTTCATACAATCTGTTGCAATGTCAACAAAGATTGCAACTGTATTCACTTCACATGGTATTGAAAATTATCAAATTATGTCTAGTCAGAGTAATCATTATTTTTCTGTCTCACTGCAGTGTGCATTATATTACTATATTTCTTTAACTCTCTAATAATACAGGCACTTTAAACCCTACATCTTCAATTGTTCTATCAACTTCAAACACTTCATCTCTTTCAGTGATTGAGTTTGTGGGTATAGCAAGCCTTGTATTGATAATGGTTATCATAATTAGTTTAGTGATCGTATTGCTTCTGTTTGCTCTTAGAACAAGAAGGAACACAATTATGAATGTGACACCAAATGTAATAAATGATAGAGATTCAGGTCAGTGCATATATAATATTAAAATTATAAAATATATTAATGGAAACCTACACAGTGAATTCAAACTAGTTTAACCTATACCTATATTTGATTAGTTATAGCACGCCTTGTTTTATAACGTATTTAGATTTCTAATAAGAATATGCTTGCACTTTAATTCTGTAGAATATGAACAAAGAATCTTGATATGGTGTGTGTAATAGCTATCACTCCTATGTACATCTAATATATATATAACCTCATTACCCTCGCCGCGAAGCGTAAGGCGGAAGGGTATGGTATAATTACACATACACTCAATATAGTTTCAACAATAATAATCGAGTCTCATCTTTACTTCATCTCCTCTTGACTAGTTTTCTCCTGATGTTCGTAAAGTTGTTTTGTTCATTCTCAATTTGCATACAAATTGTGATGGACTGATAAACATTGACTATATACACAGTCACAACAACAATATTTGTCACAAGTGGTAAAGTAAAATATTCATATATTTACAGATGATGATGAGATCCTTGATGATAATCCAGCCTATCAGTTACACACAATATCAAGTATGAATACCACAAACGCAAATGTACACTTGTAACTATAGCAATTAGTATGTCATAATTAAATCATCTTACTGTATCAGGTATAAAGAAACATTGTAATGCTATTAACACTTCATCATTTCTTAATCTCACAGATGAAAATATAATTTTTGATGATAATCCATCATATAATACACACACAGTATCAGGTATAGACAATAATTATTATACATAACATATTGATAATTAGTCTCAGTGATAATCAATTTTTAATCTCATAGATGAAAATGTGACCACTAATGGTAATCCATCCTATAATATACACACATCAACAGGTATAGACAATATATATATATCAGGGTTCTATCTGTGGGCCGGTATGGAATAGGAATCTTCTCTCAGGGCCTGGTGCATCCACATTCAGAACATTGTTTTTTATGCAATTTCACTATATTTTTCATCTACAATTTGTAGCTAGGACAACTATGATGATACTAGTTCTAACATTTTAAAAATTTAAATTGAATACACTACTTTACAGGTGAACATTTGACTACTGATGATGATAATACATACTCATATGTACATGTTTTGGATCAACCTGATGTTGAGTATGATTATATATAACAAGATTTTACTCTTTTATCGTTACTATTATGATATAACAATTGTTTTAGTAAACAATTATATATACTTCATTTTAATAATATAACATTTCAAACAAATGAAAGAACATACATATACACACAAACAAGAGATTTCAACTCATGTTCATCACTTGTAATCCCTACATAGAGAGTACTATTGTACTCTCTGTTACTAAGTATAGATTTTTATACAATCAGATTCCAAGGATAATGCAGACTACTGTAGCGTGCACTGCAATAAACCATAATAATATTTAATATAAGAAAGATGAGTGTAATATGATATACGTATCTACATGTATATCATTTATGATTATTCTATTTATTAACTACTTCCATTTATGTACATGTGGTCACATTACAATTATGATGGCTCAATTTGGAAATGTTGGAACTTTCGAAAGTAGCAGAAAAGACTGGATGGACACTATACATAGAGACAGGATTACTTCTTTCTCAGGCTAATGGAATAACTGGTGCTTACAGGAAGTGAGCTATATTCCCGACTACCTTAGCTCCAGGGACTCTAAGGGTCTAATTACTCCAGGCAAAGACAGGAGATTTGTCATACGGAGCTAGTTGCATCAATGCAGTTGTAGTTCTGTACTACTGGGATCCTCTTCCCCATATGTTTCTGCATCTAATTCCTCCATTTGCCTTTCGTACAGTACTGCATTTGGCTTCAATGCATCTATACAACGACTTTAGTATTTGTTGGTCGAAGTGCACTACTCCTATTTGCGTCCTTTCATACAGTGCTTAAAAACTTGTAAACTCTCCTTTTTCACATATGTATGTTTCTGCATTTAATTTATACATCGACTTTACAACATGACTTTCCATTAGCCTTGATTTTGAGTACATAACTCCAATTGGAGATACATTCAACTCTTAAGCATTTTTTTTACGACATCTAGTTTCCAGTTGTAAGCTTCCATATGTGCCTACATTTAAGGTTATACACCCATCGATAGATGACTGGGACTGCAACTGTATATAAATACAAGAAACCAATATATGAAATGATGATACAATGCTAGTGAGATCAAGTGTATACATAATCATTTTTAATAATAACCTCACAGGCATCCAGAGACATCATCTCGTTCTACATTCATTGATCTGGTCTGTGATCTTTCTCAACCTGCTTTTAGACTACTCCATACAGAGACATACAGTTGTCTTGGAGCACAACTTGATACAGCTCATAACCTGTACTCTGAATTACAAAGACAGTATATGGCATGAACACAAATTTTTAAATTGTTCTTTCATGTTATATATATTATGACAAAAGTACTTTAACGAATGCACTCATAGTGCAGAACTATACTGACAAGAAAATAATTGCAGACAATACTTGACTGTATTATAATTATAATATAAATTATATAATTATACAATTATACACACACACACACACATATATATACGTGTGTTGCAACTTACACTCCAGTCCTAGAGTAGTCTACATAATTAACAATCATGTGCGCGCACGAAATGACGTGGGTGGAGCTAGAAAGTGGTTAGATATATCTCTTTATAACAGCAAGGTTTTTTAAAAAGCCTATCTTTTATTTTTATTTTTGTATTCAGGTCGGTTGCTCGATTGAAGTGTGTGTGTGTGTGTGTGTTGTTAGTTGTCCAGATATTTTGGGAATACACAGACAGACATATTACAGTAACACTCACCTCCGCCTAGGGTTAAGGTTGTAGTCTTTTCCGTGGGCGGATGCTACTCCAGCTTCTTGCTGCATACAATCTGGTTCCATTCTGTATTTTTTGGAAGCCACACCCATCCGTTTTGTACTTATTGTGATTACAAAAATGGACATTTTATATATGTTTTATCAATTCCAGGACCCTATAAAGGTGATTAGAAGATATGAAGGTTGCCATTACACCAGGTTAGAGTCATATTATATAATATTCTATTTTGAAACTGATTGGAGTCGCATCCGCCCACTCCCTAGTACCACCTTAATTATATATATACATAGTCTAGTATCCACGCAAAGATAGTTAGCAAGCTACCATGAAATTGTTTTTCCTTCTTTCTACGTATTTAGTTATCAGTGACTGGATTCTATCAGGTCAGTAATGTGTCACTTGAAACGTAGGTAATATACCTGACTCGATGTTTTTTTTTTCATTGTACAGGAGAATCATGTACTAAAGGATTTATGGATTATGATTTCCTGGTACAAAAAGCTAATCAGATTGCTACTGAGTTTTTAGATATATTTGGCGAGGGTGATCTTTCTGATAATCGACTCGGAAGTGACACAGATTGGATTATGCCTAGTCTGGAGTTCACTTGTTCTGGAACTATTACTGGTTTTCTCTTAGGTGTGGATGTTAGGACTGAAACTGCCGATAGAGTTGAATATCCTACTATCTGGTTGTGGAATAAGACTAATGGAACATCTTACACTCGAGTTGCTGATAGTTCAGTAAAAATTATACTTGGTCCATCTAATTTTAGTACCGATGGAGTTTATCAATTCAGTTTAACAACTCCTCTTCAATTCACTGCTAATCAAGTGTTAGGAATATATCAGCCTCATGAAGATGATAGTGTAGTTAGATTTTATTATCAAAATTATAATGGTCAGGATATTTATGAAACGGGAGAGGATGATGAGTATACACTTGATAATGGAAACATACAAACAAACAGGAGACCTATTATTTATCCTGAAACAAGTAAGCAAATTGATAACCATTCAGTCAATTTTATTATTGTCATAAGTACTTGTCCTATTATGTTGTATTAAATTTCAAACATATCACTTCTCAGGTGCCGTTCAATGTATTAATGGATTTATAGAGTCTTCAGATGAAACCAAATCACTAGCAAAAGAGATCACAATTGTGATAGGATATAGTGAAATAGAAAGATTCTTTCCGGATATTGGTTTCACATGTGATGGTAATATCACGCAGATAATAATAGGAGCACGAGACTACTCACAATCACAATTACCACAAATCCGTTTCTGGAGACTATCAGATGGAGGAGAATATGAACAGACAGGATCATCCTATTCATTTGTATATAATGATGCTAATGATCCTTCAACTACTAACCTAAGGTGGTATAATCTCTCTCAACCAATACAAGTTCAAAATGGAGATGTGTTAGGAATATATCAACCTGTAAGGTGGGATAGCGACTTCTTCCTACATTATCAGTTGTATAGTGGACCATCTAATAATAATGAGAATGGAAATGTGGATGATGATAATAACTATCCACTAGTGTCTGTTATTATCCGTGAGTATAATGAGATACTATACTGTTTTAGATAATTCTATTTCTATTATTAGATCCTGCAGTGACCACAATAGAGGAGACCACAAGTTTTACATTGGGTTCAACATCAAAGTCCATTAGTACCACATCAGTACTAATTAGTTCTACATCAAAGTCCAATGATGGTAATAACTATCCACTAGTGTCTGTATTATTTGGTAAGTACTCTGTAAAAAGTAATGATTATTTTGATCTTCAGTTGGTTACAGGAATTTCAAAGCAATTCTTCTGTTTTTAGCAATGCTGATTTACAAGTACAAATTTCATCTATATTGACTAGTATAACAAGTGTATATAGAGAAAAAAAATATCCCTATATTTGCTTTGTGATGACTATGTATTAAGCATTGCTGATGGCACTAGTGTCTCTACCTTTCTGCCAGGTGTACTCCTGGGCATAAGTGTAAGCCTAATTGCAGTCTAAATACACAGATGTCTGATGAACTGACTGAGGTACTCCTTCAAGGTTCTAAATGATGACTTCCTCGTGTCTGAAACTCAACAACGTATCATACTTACTTGTTAAAGATTCTTGCATAATATCTATACTGTTTCTCTGCTATATACAACAGTTATTAGCAGTTTTACATCCTTTCTGAATCTTCCTGGCTGGTCTGTAGCTCAAACGCACGTTCTTTTACGCTCCACGCCCATTAATTGACCGAGCCCCCGGGAATGACGCAACTTCCTTAACTACGTATACAATGCATAGTCGCGCAAGTGACACAAGAATATATATATATATATATATATATATATATATATATATATACATTAAACCCCGTGGAAAGCAATTATAGGGATGGCCCTACGGGCCATAAAAAGTACATATTGACTAGTATATGAAGTACATGTCATAATAAAGCACACAGTAACAAAATCAGTATTTATAAAAATATAGTATTATGGGTGTGACCTGTGGAGTAGTATTATCAGCATAATTATACGCCATATATTAATTACACTGTGTTATAATTAAATGAATATCAAGAGTACAAATACTTACAGAGTTATATACTCTAGGTAACATAGCTCACCAACAAAATTTGCCTTGTATTACAGTATTAGCCATTCATATTTAGCAACAATTGGAACACTGAAAATGTTAATGAAACCTATATAACCAATGAAAAATAACAAATCAATTTTAAGAGTATAGTATAGTTATGTATGAATTTGTACTTTTAGTAAAATAACATCCCATGTACTCCACATACAAGTATTTGAGAAGTTAGCACATAATTATAAGTGTAAATACCATTACTATGGCATAATTATATACTAGTCCATATGGTATTGAAACTTAATGACATGTAACCAAATGAGGGTTAAAATAACCGATTCATTTTACAGTAAGTGACCCATTATCATTTCACACTAGCTATACATTATATAGTTTCATTTGATAATTTTTAGTGTATAGAGTGCATGCCATGATAAAGCTAAAAAATATATTAGTATATTATAGTATTGGATACAACCTGTCAATAAACACAATAAAGAGGCTGTTATTGATAACTTCAAAATGAAATAATATGCATATGAAGAAACGATTTGTTTCAGTTATAGCAAAAACAATTGTTATCACTAATCATGCAATCAGGAATGTACATACCAATATACACCCTACTACTATATAAAGAGGCTGTTGATAACTTCAAAATGCATAGGAAGATAATATGCATAGGAAGAAACAATTTGTTATAATACATTGACTATATAGTCCATGTAGTTTTACTATAACAAGTATATTTGCAATCATGAATGTACGTACCAATATACACCCTACTCCCACGTGTAGAATGTACATTCATGACTGTAGTGAGTTGTAACATTCCTTTTTATTATATATATAACTATATTATAACCAGACAAAATGTCAATTATTCTTGTATTTCATCTTTCTAACTATGTATTATAAATGTACATGCAACTGAGGTAACAACTGGTCTGTTAAAATAACAAATTCATTTTTACAGTGTAGCTATGAGTTCCATCATTCATAGAAATATAGCCAGTAATTTGGGAAGTAAATATATAGTATAGTGAATTTGCTTGTTCATTATTTGTGTTCAAATTAGTAATAATGAATTTATCCCTTCCATGTACCCAAATTATTAGATAAAATACCTATGAGTTCTAATACTATGACTATTTCTGAAGATAAGAGTCCTATCATGAGTTCTACATCTGAATATACTATCGTGAGTCCTACATCTGAATATACTATCATGAGTCCTACATCTGAATATACTATCATGAGTTCAGAGTCTACATTTGAATATACTATCATGAGTTCTGAATATACTAGTTTTATCATGAGCCCCACAGTTGAAGGTAAGCTCCCTATCTATTATATATTTATATTTAAAACCTTATAATACAACATCTAATATAGATCTATATTTATTTTTATAACGTTAACCTTATAATACAACAGACATCAATTAAGGGTTTTGTCTTTCGGGTAATATATTAATTATAACATGCCTACTCGTGCTATATCAGATTTAAAATCAACTATTGTATAGCTAGATGCAACCTCTGGTGTATATAGTAATATAAATATGTATATTATTATAAACCATAGTATGAGTTGTATACTTGTTATTATAGTACATTCCCTTGTAGTTACTAAGTACATGAATCTGTACAATTGTAGTATACACTATTTCAGTGGTATGCTATGCCTAATTACTATTATTCATATATAGGATTTCCTGTACAGTTGGAATTAATAGCTGGAGTTGGAACAGGTCTTCTTCTGTTGTCTATTATTATATTTATTATTATACTGATAATAATATTAATAGTGAAACATAGGAAGAGAACCACACATAGGAACTCTAGTAAAGGTATAAAATGTATGATAGATTATGTCACCACAAGACAGGTAATCTTATTTTCTTCTCATTGAATATTCATACCTACAGATGAACATGTTCTCATTGATGCCAATCCATCTTATCAGTTCCAAGCAGTATTAAGTATGAATAACACACATACACATGTATGCACACAAACACATAATTAATAATCTTTAGTGTATGCATATATACTGAATTCACTATACTATATTGAATGCCAATCCAGCATATCAATTAACAATTAGTAAAATGTACACATTACTAACATTATAATCAACAGCTAATGTTCTGATGATGAACAGTTTTCTGCTGCTATAATCACGCTGTAGAATGTTATCATTATCCTTCATAGTGAAGGTTTATTGAGCTAAAGGTCTATTGAGGGCCTTCTTTAGCTAAATGGTTCTTTTTAAGAATAATTTATTCTGTTACCTAGTTCAAGAAACCTCCATTATCAATAATGAAAACACAATATGGAACGTTTATAGAATACTATATCTATTTCTAACTTCCCACAGATGACCATGTGAATACTGACGATAATCCATCTTACAATATGCACACAGTGTCAGGTATAGAGGACAATTTATAATTAATCTCAGTGATAATCAAATTATTAATCTCACAGATAAACATGTGATTATTTATGATACTCCATTTAATAATATACACACAGTATCAGGTATAGACAATATACATTAGTCTCAATGATGATCAATTTTTAACTTTACAGATGAACATGTGATCACTGACGATAATCCATCTTATAATATATATACAGTATCAGGTATAGAGAACAATGTATGATTAGTCTCAGTGGTAATCAATTATTTATCTTACAGATGAACATGTGATTACTAATGACAATCCATCATATAATATACACACAGTATCAGGTAAACACAAGATTATTCTAATTACTAAAGTACTTTAATTTAATTTGAAATTCATCATGATTTACTACAGGTGAACATTTGACTACTGATGATGATAATACATACTCATATGTACATGTTTTGGATGAACCTGTTGTTGAGGATGATTATATATAATGAGATTTTACTTGTTCATCATTACCTATTATGATACAGCAATTGTTTTAGTAAACAATTATATATACTTCATTTTAATAATAAAACATTTCAAACAAATGAAAGAACATACACACAAACAAGAGATTTCAACTCATGTTCATTACTTGTAATCCGTACATTGAGAGTACTATCGTACTCTCTGTTACTAAGTATAGATGTTTATACAATCAGATTCCAAGGATAATGCAGACTACTGTAGCGTGCACTGCAATAAACCATAATAATATTTAATATAAGAAAGATGAGTGTAATATGATATACGTATCTACATGTATATCATTTATGAATATTCTATTTATTAACTACTTCCATTTATGTACATGTGGTCAGTGTTAACATTACAATTACATTGTGTATAATTATACAAGTGGCTTATGCTTATGGAAGGATAGTGTGCCTCACATTGATCACGCAATCTCTCAAGCACCTAATGTCTCCCCAATCCACAATTCAGATGACCTGGATTACTTTCAGTCAAATCTATCGTCCAAACAGCCTTAACCCTCTCCTAATCACAAAGCACTTTTTTTCCAGCTCAAGGAATCCACTAGTATTGTAAACCACCTGATAGGTATGAACTTTCATGTTGAGGGAGGAATACATGTGATATCCCAAGACTTATGGCTGTGTTCCTAACTCCTCATTGTCTGTTATATAATGTATATTGTATTGTAGTTAATTATTCTTATGTCAATTGTCAATTGTTGTTATCTTGTTTATTTGCTGGACAGGATATGTACATATGTATGTATGTATGTATGTATGTATGTATGTATGTATGTATGTATGTAGGTATGTATGTAAGTATGTATGTATGTATGTATGTATGTATGTATGTATGTATAGTTATGTGAATATATGTGTATGCATGTATGTATGTATGTATGTATGTATGTATGTATGTATGTATGTATGTATGTATATAACTATACTGCCATGAATAATTGAGACTGTGTAGATTGTTGATGCCCAAGCGATTACACAAGTAATATAACCAATTAATATAACAAGTGATAAGTAATAATAATGATTAATATAACAAGTAATAAGTAAAAAAATTAATATGCAACTATACTATGGGTCCACTTACATATATGTTAATTAATATACATATAATAATATATGTTAATAGTTTATATATACAACATACATACATGAAACCACACAAACATTAATCATTAGAGAGTTGACAGTGTGGCCGTACAGTATATTATATGCACAATGTTGTAATGATTTTTATGTGTGTAAAGCCATAATTATGATGATGGAAAGCATGATTTCAGAGATTAGCTGAAATTCTATCACACAAATGGAAACTGAACACAAACAAGATTGGGATGGTACCTAATTAGCAACAATATTAAAATAACCACTTCTATATACCTCTATAGCTGTACATATGTAGGGTTGTTATATGGGAGTGGTTCCTTTAATATTGTTAATCAAGTACCATCCCAATCTTCGTTTGCGTGCTATTTTGGACTATATACTTTCTTTTAATAACAAATAAAAAGTATTAGCAATAATAGGATAAATAATAATTAATAAGAATATGAATAATAATTAACATAATAACGAATAATAATTATAACAAGTAACACGTAAAGTATGTATGTATGTATGTATGTATGTATGTAATATAATAAATAATTAATAAGTAATATAAGCATGTATGTATGTATGTATGTATTGTAAGTAATATAATAAATAATAATAAATAATAATGTATAACTAAATAAAACAGCGTACAGTCTATTCTTTCTTCTTCTTTTGGGTAACGGCTCTATCTCTTCTGTACTGTCTTCTTTGACATATGTCTGTGGATCTAGTTTATAGTGTTCACAACAAGACTGTTATTATTTTTTCCAAGTCCAACATTCCATTTTCATTCAAAGCCTGGTGATGGACTTGAAATGTTCTTGTACGGTACGTGATGTGGCCACTAAACCGGCTTTGGTGAAGACCACTTGCTTCAATATCCATCCATCTTATAATCCCTTTCATCATGGTCCCATTTAATAAAGTTAATGGGGCAGGCAAAGGTCCAAGCATTACACCTGATTTATAACTGTAGTCCTCTCCATTCAACCACTCTGGGCTTTGAAGTATTTCTTCCTTGTGTCTTTCTATTACATTAGTGATCCTAGGATCACTACATTTCTTAATGAAATAGACGACTCCGATTGGTACATCCAACTCACTTAGGTCAATGCATTTTTTTTTTCGATAACTTCCAATTTCTTTTTATATCTCTTATGTAGGGTTATATGGAAGTAGTTTGTTTAATTATGGGTCCCACCTAACCTTGTTCACATGCTTTTTGTTTTTTTGACATCCCTTCTTTCATTTTTATTGGAAATGTTTTTTTATTATTCTTGTATATATTAGTGTTGCACCTATACAGCAATATGCCTATATTCATAATTCATATTATAGTTGTATTTATCTAGTTTACAACTGTTCACACATAGTACAGTGTTAACTATTCTATCGTTCGTGTGCTATACAGTCAGCCCAAAGTACATTGTACATGTAGTTACAGGTATATTCAGCCTTGGTTGCACACATCTTTAGATTGTACTTGTGCAGTTTGACAAACGTAATCTGTAAAGCCTGAAAAATATTGTGCGAGCTGTATAGGCAATGCAGTTGCCTATACCGATACTCTGCTATATCTTCAATGTAGACACCTTATCTATTCAGATCCCTATACTAGTATAGGTGCAACCCTAATAATATATATATATAATGTATTATATATACATACATACATACACATACATATACCTAGTCTGAGTTCATTTGTTTCGGAACTTATTACTCGTTTCCTTAGGTGTGGATGTTAGGAATTGATGATATCAAACCTCCAGATATATACTTTATATAATAACAGTAGTTTGTGAACATTGTCAAATATTTTTGAGTAGCTAATATTAATATTGCTCATAAATATTAAGAAATACAACATATATGTACGTATGTTCCAATTTTGACAATGTGTCATTTCTGTCTTGTACTATACTCACAACATACTAGACAGTATATACATCAGCAAGGATTATGTGAGAGCATATATATTATTTGTATTGCTATGGTCAATGGATATAGTCCATAGCACAACATGTGAAAACATTAAGATGTATACACAATGAGATACACACCCTAATGTTAATTCACTATTATTTCATTATGCTGTTTATTAGTGCTTTAATTATCCTCTGTTTATGTATACGTGGGTAGTAAAATGAATTAGGTAGTCGAATAATTCAAAGTGGCATCATGCATACACTCAGCTCTGTTGTATAATCTACTAAGAGTATTACCTGGTCTGCAATCAGAGCAGTATAGTGAGTATACAGATGGCTCAACTGGTGTGTTATATGTGGACGATAATTTGGACTATATATTACACAGGTATATATATATAAGTATATATAGAAAGATGGCTGTATTAATTAATCCTATAGATTTATTTATGCTTCTTCCTATTTATAGCACCTAATGCAGTATTGGGTGAATGTACTAATGGATTGGCTAGTAAACATACTATTAAATCTCCTCCATCATCTATACCTGTCTATGGTAGACAGTTTTTATTTTACTCCATTAATTTCACATGTGAAATGCAAATCTACAGTTGGATATTTGCAGCTAAAATGAACCCATATCCAGGAGGTCTTGGAGATAGTGTAGAGAATATAAACCCTGAACTCCAGATCTGGAGAGCAAGTACCTTTCTTCCTGATTTACAACTTA
Organism: Petrosia ficiformis; assembly: GCA_947044365.1. NCBI lineage: Eukaryota > Metazoa > Porifera > Demospongiae > Haplosclerida > Petrosiidae > Petrosia > Petrosia ficiformis. Next base: position 977,344 of record OX345643.1, read on the forward strand.
GTAGACAAAGTACAGTAGGTGTATCTGAGGATCCGGAACTTATTTCAGGATCATTATATAGATACACACCAAATGATTTAGTAACAATCATGCCTGGTGATGTATTGGGTATACGTATTGCACCTATGTTTGGTAATCCAGTAACTACATACGCCCCTTTGTTTATTGATGTTGGTACTGGAAATACTGCTGAATATTATAACATTGATTTTGAACTAAGTAATGAATTTATACCAACTCTTGAAATTGCTCATCCTGCTGTTATTGGTAATCAATATGTTCCACTGGTCACTGTTGAATTTGGTACGACTTAACTATATATCCATGTCTTCACAACTATTTCCTAGCTGTCTACACACCCATGTATGTTTGCTTATCTGTCTATTCTGTACAACCAATATGTTTAAGACCATCTCTGGTGAAACAGTTTAGTCGAAGTGGGAATCTTTTTTCTTTCCATGACAAGTCTGTAACTACCTTTTTTTATATCTCTCTTTATTCCACAGGTTCTCCAAGTCCGACATCATCTCTTGTTCTACCACCTATAGCTAACAGTAAAAAAGATACATTGTCAACTCTTACAACCACATCCCTACAATCTGTTTCAACGTCAGCAAAGATCACACTACTATCCTTTTCATATGGTATGGCAAAGTATTTGATACTGCTCAGTCCATCAAATTATGTCTAGTCACAGCATGTGCATTATATTACTATATTTGTTTAACTCTCTAATAATACAGGTACTTTAAACCCTACATCTTCAAGTGTTCTATCAACTTCAAACACTTCAGATTCAGAATCTCTTTCAGTGATTGAATTTGTGGGTGTAGCAAGCCTTGTGTTGATAATGGTTATCATAATTAGTTTAGTGATCATATTGATTCTGTTTGCTATTAGAATGAGAACAAATGCAATTATTAATGTGAGACCAAATGTAATAAATGATAGAAATTCAGGTCAGTGTACGTATATATAATAATTGTAATTATAATGGAAACCCGACAGCTATGAAACATAATTATGTGTTGTCATAATATGAATTGTTACCAAACATAGTCATTATAATGATTAGTAGACTAAAAGAATTATAATTATAAGTTCGATTAGTACACCAAACATAATTATAATGTTTTCACATTATTAATTAAACCAAATTTAGTTATCATAATTAATAGACCAAAAATAATTCTCTGATTAGTACACCAAACATATTTATAATTGGCCGGGTTCAAATTAAAATTGAATGAACAATTAATTTTCTATTAGTTAGCAAATGGGAATTATATGGAACTCAAATAGCCACTTTCACAGTTTCATAATTATGTAATAACCTAGCTCGTATTGAAATGTATTGATCCATGAATTGTTTAATAATTCTAAAAAAAGTTGTAGTATGATTTACAATGAGCTCTCCTCATAATATTATAAATGTAGGAGCTTCAAAAGAGAGAATTACACATTTACAAATCATAGACAATTAGATTCAACCATTTACTAATGGTTTTCACAGCCATATAGAGTTCAGTGTTGTTACACAATCAATAAACACAATATTACATAATTATACATAACATAAACTTGTGAAGGCACTAATCCTGATATATTAATTATTCTTACCTTCAGATGAACATGTGAATGATGATAATCCGGCCTATGAGTTACACACAGTATCAGGTACAAATAGCACAAACACTCTATATAAACAGTATAAAACAGTATATTTACATATTATTATAATAATCATTATTATTGTAAATTAATAATAATTTACTGATTATATCAACTGCATGGTAGTATATTAATGCAAGAGAACCAAACAGTTTCATGATAGTGATAAAAATAATAATTAAATAGACTATTTCTAATTCACAGATGAACATATAACTACTGATGATAATCCATCTTATAATATACACACAATATCAGGTATAGACAATGTGTGCATTATTGTACTTCTACATCTTAACTACATTTTGCTATCATGATTAATACTACAGGTGAACACTTGGCTACAGATGATGATAATACATACTCATATGTACATGTTTTAGATGAACCTGATATCGAAGAAGAATATGATTATGTATAAAACATTGAATAACACTTCAATGATTACTTGCACTTTGTTTTGTTATAATGTATATATATACTAGCTATTGTTTTATTTCCTTTACCTGTTTTATCATGGCCTGGATATTTGTAACAGTATATAACAGGAGATAACTGTCTGCTGAAAAATGTGGTGTATACTAAATAATAACAAATTTTAAAGTGTCAATTAAAAGATGTTCTGGTATACAAGTTGATTAGGTGTAATATTATGTTTAATTAGCCTATTAATGGTAATAAATTTTGTTGTATTATGTAACCAAATTTAATATGATACATAAACAAACAATATAATTAATTTTATTCACATACATAATTATGCACATATGTAGATACACTCTACAGTGTGGTCAATGCTGAAAATATATTGTCCATTCTCACTCCCTACCTTAATGCCAAAGATGGTCATGGGCTTATGTCAACCCTTCCTCCTATAAAGTCAAGTATTGATGGGTGTACATCAGAGTATAGTAATTACTATAAACTTGAATATACTAAAGTGCTTCATAGATGTTTTTACTGACTCTTGTCTATATAATATTATATACATATGTATGTCATATCTAGTACACTGATGATATCAGTAATATAATTAATGAAGTTCATAAATAATCAGTAAGTCGTCTGCCAACAAACATGTTTACTAAACATTTAAAAAGTGGCAAACAAAAGATGTTCCAGTAAATAAATTGCTTAGGTAATTAACCAATTAGAGGTAGCTGGATTATGTAGTGTTTTGATACATAAACAAACATACCACATAGTCACATATACAATATTACAAATAATTATATAGTTCCATAATGTGGTTAATTATAATGTTAACAATATTGTGTCCACTCTCACTTTTATGCCAAAGATGGAAATGGGGTATTATAAATTATGTTAACCTTTCCTCTTATAAAGTCAAGTATTGATGGCTGTACATCAGAGTATAGTAATTACTATAACCACATTGTGTGTATATGCTAAAAGGCTTCTCACTGACTCTTCTTTTAGTCCAGCGATGAATGGTCATGTATTGTTTGTCTGGGTTTGTATCAGTGATCTGATTGTATTAGGTTAGTTTGTATAGTATATGAATACATTGTGTAATTCCAAAGACATATCACAATCCAATATAATTAGTTTTTAATGTTATGTAGTATATATATAAATTCATTATTCTAGGAGAATCATGTACTAAAGGATTCATGGATTACGATTTACTGGTACAAAAAGCTGAACAAATAGGAGATGGTCATCATTATCAATTAAGACTAGATGACAACAATTGGATTATGCCTAGTCTGGAGTTCACTTGTTCTGGAACTATTACTGGTTTTCTTTTAGGTGTTGATGTTAGGACTGCAACTAATCACAGAAATGAATACCCTACTATCTGCTTGTGGAATAAAACTAATAAAACAGATACTTATATACCTGATAAGTCAGTACAAGTTTTACTTGGTCCATCTAATTTCAGTACTGAAGGAGTTTTTCAATTCAGTTTATCAACTCCTCTTCGATTCACTGCTAATCAAGTGTTAGGAATATATCAGCCAGATGATGATGATAGTGTGGTTAGATTTTATAATCAGGAATATAATGGTCAAGATATTTATGAAACTGATTCCAATAGCTATGGGTATACACTTGATGATCAAGAAAGTGATATGAGAACTCTCATTCATCCAGAATCAAGTATATATAGATAATGTATGATTCACATGTTTATAAACTATATACTCTTCCATATAGATTCTCCTCAGTGTATCAGTGGATTCATATCTTCAAATGAAATCAAAATACAAGCAAGAGAAATTACAGAGGTGGAAGGGTATAGTAATGATGAAACATACTTTCCAGACATTGGTTTCACATGTGATGGTAATATCACACATATAATAATAGGAGCAGAAGATGATGATGGAACAGAATTATCACAAATTCGTTTCTGGAGACTATCAGATGGAGGAGAATATGAACAGACAGGATCATCCTATTCACTTGTATATAATGATGGTAATGATCCTTCAACTACTAACCTAAGGTGGTATAATCTCTCTCAACCAATACAAGTTCAAAATGGAGATGTATTAGGTATATATCAACCACATCAGCACGACAATGATATGAGATTATACTACCAGGAGAACAGTGGACCACCAAATTATAACAGCAATGGGAATGTCAATACTGAAAACAATTATCCACTTGTCTCTGTAATATTTAGTAAGTATTTATATGAAACATTAACAATCATGTAATTTTTGCATAATATCCAGAAGCAATCGCTATCAGTTTGAGTTCTACAACTGAACCTACTAGTTCTATCATGAGTTCTATATTTGATTCTACAAGCACCATTATCAGTTCTACATATACTATCACAAATTTGATATCTAGTGTCTCTGTAAACTCTTCTACTTTTGCTGTAGATATCTCTTCAACTGGAACTAGTAAGTATCCACTTCCTGAGACAGAATATATGTTCTACATCTAATTTCACTATAATTAAATTACTACATGTACGTACTAAAATAGACCCTAATGATTGCCTTCAAACTTGAGTTAAGTACGCCATAGCATAATTTACAGTATCAATTGTGTTTAATACAGTTTCAATTCTTCGTTGTTGTCTATTGTAGGCAAAGTGCTGAAAATAATTTCACAAAAATCATTGTTATTTCATCGCTGTGTTTACCTATAATTCTCTTACTCCCTTCAGTGTCATCCATGAGTTCAATGACCTCTATATCAGAAACACAGGAAGGTACGATCTTGTATTATACAAATGTTTCTTTATGAAACACACCTGCCATACTGATCGACAAACATGTCGTTGAAATTATAACAAAACAGCGTTTTTTTTACATAACAACATTACAATATTTTGAACTAAATACAATTCAAGCATGTGTCATTGTAAATAGGAATATGGACAAACTGAAATTAATATAATGATTATAATTTATTTCTATATTTGATCAATTCTTATAAAGGATTTCCTGTACAGTTGAAATTAATAACTGGAGTTGGAACCGGTCTTCTTCTGTTGTCTAGTAATATATTTATTATTATACTGATAATAATATTAATAGCGAAGCATAGGAAAAGAACCACACTAGTACTTATGAATTCCAGTAAAGGTATAAAATATTGATGTATAAAACTATGCATGCAGTAGATTATACATATGACAACTGATAAGCTGGATTGGCATCAATGAGAACATGTTCATCTGTAGTTATGAAAATTCAATGAGAAGAAAATAAGGCAGTATTAAGTATGAATAGCATATAGCCACATTCACGCACACATACACATAATTAATAATTTTACATGTATATGTATATACATTTGAGTATACTATAATTATTGAATATAATGATACGCCATCTTATAATATACATACAGCATCAGGTATAGCACATAATGTAGGATAATTTGTCTCGGTGATGATCAATTGTTAATCTCACAGATGAACATGTGACTGCTAATGATAATCGATATGCACACAAAAAATATAGATTACACACATAATTATTGTGGTTTTATCAATTATTAACTTCTCACAAATGAACACGTAATTACTAATGTTACTCCATCTTATAATATACACACAGTATCAGGTATAGAAACATGTATTGATAATTAGTTTCAATGATAATCAATTTTATATTCCCACAGATGAACATGAGAATAATCCATCTTATAATATATACACAGTATCAGGTATAGAAACATGCATAATAAGTTTCGATGATAATCAATTTTATATTCCCACAGATGAACATGTAATTACTGAGAATAATCCATCTTATAATATATACACAGTATCAGGTATAGAAACATGTATTGATAATTAGTTTCAATGATAATCAATTTTTACATTCCCACAGATGAACATGTAATTACTGAGAATAATCCATCTTATAATATATACACAGTATCAGGTATAGAAACATGCATAATGTATTGATAATAGGTTTCGATGATAATCAATTTTATATTCCCACAGATGAACATGTAATTACTGAGAATAATCCATCTTATAATATATTCAAAGTATCAGGTATAGAAACATGCATAATGTATTGATAATAAGTTTCGATGATAATCAATTTTATATTCCCACAGATGAACATGTAATTACTGAGAATAATCCATCTTATAATATATACACAGTATCAGGTATAGAAACATGCATAATAAGTTTCGATGATAATCAATTTTACATTCCCACAGATGAACATGTAATTACTGAGAATAATCCATCTTATAATATATTCAAAGTATCAGGTATAGAAACATGCATAATGTATTGATAATTAGTTTCAATGATAATCAATTTTTATATTCCCACAGATGAACATATAACTACTGATGATAACCCATCTTATAATATACACACAATATCAGGTATGCGTGCATTATTGTACTTCTAAGTTTAAACTATTTCAATTCATTTTGCTATCATGATTAATACTACAGGTGAACATTTGGCTACTGATGATGATAATACATACACATATATACATGTTTCGGATGAACCTGATATCGAAGAAGAATATGATTATGTATAAAACATTGAATAACACTTCCATGATTACTGTACCTACACTTTGTTTCATTATAATGTATATATATACTAGCTATCATTTTATTTCCTTATATGCATGTTTTGCCAGAGCCTGGGTATTTGTAACAGTATATAATAGGAGAATGCTGTCTGTCAACAAATGTAGTGTTTAATAAATAATAATAAATTTTAAAGTGTCAACTAAAAGATGTTCCGGTTATAAATTGATTAAGCCATAATTATGTGTAATTAACCAATTAGTGGTAGTAGATTTTAGTTGTATTATATAGTATTATATAACTAAATGTGTTATGATACATAAACAAACAAACCACACAGTCACATACACAGTATTACATAATTATACACATAATTATATAGCAATATAGTTCCATAATGTGGTTAATTATATTGTTAACAATATTGTGTCCACTCTCACCTTTATGCCAAAGATGGAAATGGGGTATTATAACTTATGTTAACCTTTCCTCTTATAAAGTCAAGTATTGATGGCTGTACATCAGAGTATAGTAATTACTATAACTGCATCGTGTGTATATGCTAAAAGGCTTCTCACTGACTCTTCTTTTAGTCCAGCGATGAATGGTCATGTATTGTTTGTCTGGGTTTGTATCAGTGATCTGATTGTATCAGGTTAGTTTGTATAGTATATAAATACATTGTGTAATTCCAAAGACATATCACAATCCAATATAATTATTTTTTAATATTATGTAGTATATAATTATATAAATTCATTATTCTAGGAGAATCATGTACTAAAGGATTCATGGATTATGATTTACTGGTACAAAAAGCTGAACAAATAGATGGAGATGGTAATCTTCATGATCAGTTAGGAGGTGGCAGGATTTGGATAATGCCTAGTCTGGAGTTCAATTGTTCTGGAACTATTACTGGTTTTCTCTTAGGTGTGGATGTTAGGACTGCAACTAATCAGAGACACAAATATCCTACTATCTGGTTGTGGAATAAAACTAATAAAACAGATACTTATATACCTGATAAGTCAGTACAAGTTTTACTTGGTCCATCTAATTTCAGCACTGAAGGAGTTTTTCAATTCACTTTATCAACTCCTCTTCAATTCACTGGTAATCAAGTGTTAGGAATATATCAGCCAGATGATGATGATAGTGTAGTTAGACTTTATAATCAGGAATATAATGGTCAAGATATTTATGAAACTGATTCCAATAGCTATGGGTATACACTTGATGATCAAGAAAGTAATAGGAGAACTCTCATTCATCCAGAATCAAGTGCGTTATATTATATATAGATAATTATTTATGATTGATTTGTTTAATATAAATTATATACTCTTCCATTTAGATTCTCCTCAGTGTATCAGTGGATTCATATCTTCAAATGAAATCAAAATACAAGCAAGAGAAATTACATGTGTGATAGATTACTACCTCGAAAGATACTTTCCAGATATTGGTTTCACGTGTAATGGTAATATCACACATATAATAATTGGAGCGGAAGAAGATGGTGGAAATGAATTATCACAAATTTTTCTCTGGAGATTATCAGATGGAGGAGAATATGAACAGACAGGATCATCCTATTCACTTGTATATAATGATGCTAATGATCCTTCAACTACTAACCTAAGGTGGTATAATCTGTCTCAACCAATACAAGTTCAAAATGGAGATGTATTAGGTATATATCAACCACGTCAGGATGACAATGATATGAGATTATACTACCAGGAGAACAGTGGACCACCGAATTATAACAGGAATGGGAATGTCAATAATCAAAACAATTATCCTCTTGTCTCTGTAATATTTAGTAAGTATTTATGTGAAACATTAAACAATCATGTAATTTTTTGAACAATATCCAGAAGCAACCGCTATCAGTTTCAGTACAATGAGTTCTACAACTGAACCTACTAGTTCTATCATGAGTTCTACATTTGATTCTACAAGCACCATTATCAGTTCTACATATACTATCACAAACTTGATATCTAGTGTCTCTGTAAACTCTTCTACTTTTGCTGTATACATCTCTTCAACTGGAGCTAGTAAGTATCCACTTCCTGAGACTGATTATGTATTCTACATCACTATAATTAAATCACTACATGTACGTACTAAAAGAAGCTTGAGTTAAGTATGCCATAGCATGATTTGCAGCTACATAATCTAGGCATATGTATTTGTATACTATCAGTTGTATTGAGTACAGTTTGAATTGAAACAAGTATTTTCTGTTGTCTATTATTACTTTCATTAAAGTGCTGAAAATAATTTCACAAAAATCTTTATTATTATTTCATCATTGACATAATCTCAATCGTATACATATATATGCAATATTACAAATATCATTGCTTCACCTACACATAGATCAGGAATAATATTCTAAGTCATCTGCATGCATTTATTACTATTCTTTTATATACATAATTATTATATAGATCTATATAATATTTATTTCCTCAGTTTCATCCACTAGTCTTCCTTTAAGTTCTAAACTTGACAGTGTGCATTTGATGACGAGTTCTACTTCCTATACTGTGAACTCTACTTCTGAAACACTTGATGGTATGGCCTTTGTGTTTTGATGAATTACATTCTCACTTGCCTATGAGTATCATTCAGTTATCTTGTAATCATGATCTTGCTATCTTATAAACCAACTATACTATGGTTTATGCAGGATTGTCATGCATACACACACATAGCAATGAAGTTAGTGTGTATCATTTCTTGATACTTATTAATAGGGGTTAGTAGTGGCTGAGTAAGGTTAGGCACTCAGATTACTACTGAGGTTATTCAACACTGAGCAGGGACATTAAGCTCATATCCCAAAATTGGCCTATATATACACATATATCAGTGTTGATTGAGGACTCCCAGGTGGACCAGCAAAAGCTGAAAATTGAAAAAAAGAAATCATTTACACAGAATACGCTAAGCACAAAACAGTGCTTCTAGTACATTGGTACATGAAAATTTTCCACAATAAACTATAGTTTTTTTTGTAGGATATATTTTTCACACTTGATGCAATATTAATGTATGGATGTACATTCATATAATCATATTTGATTAATCATTATAAAGGATTTCCAGTACAGTTGAAATTAATAGTTGGATTAGTTGGATCTGTTCTTCTCCTGGTGTCCATTATTATTGTACTGATGATAATAATACTAGCGAAGCATAGAAAGAAAACCATACATATGAGCTCCATCAATGAAGGTATATATTATGCATGTATATAAAATTGCACATGGAGAAACATTAATTTGTATAATAAACAGTAGCATTTTAGAATATGCAGGAACATACATATATATATATATATATAATTATTATGTAAGTTCAGACACAAGTAATGAATTAATATGCTTAATTGAATATCATGAATATGGCATGAGTTGATGGACGTAGACATAGTAAGAATATAAAGCCATGCAACCACTTATCATCCTACATAGAAACCTTAATAATCACTGCATCCACAATGACCTGATGAATTGATTAGGGTTGCACTTATACTAGAATAGGGATCTGAATAGGCACCTATATTGAAGATATAGTCAGGGTATTAGTATTGCCTATACATTGCCTATACAGCTTACACAATATTTTTCAGGCTTTGCAGATTACATTATTGTGTAACTTCATATACTTTCGGCTGAATGTAAAGCACACGAACATTACAATAATTAACACAGTACCATGTGTAATAAGTAGATAGATAAATACAACTATATATTTCACGCAGACAGTATCAGATTGGATTTGCATTTAGGCCATTTGGGTTATGAAATATAGGCATATAGGCAAATTGCTTTATAGTGTTATATCATTCTATTTAATTTATCAGACCCAATCCTTTGATGTTTCTACATGTATACCAGCCCTCTTGGGGTACTATGCAACTAGAAACATCTTCAACCTCTTGGCAGGCCTGATATATCAAATTGAGATCTGCCAACCAACCTTACTATAAATATTCAATATATTATAATATATATATATTTATATAATATATTATAATAATAATTTTCAACTATAGCTCTATTATGTAATTTAACAAGTCACTGGAAAGCTAAAAGGAAATAGATTCATGTTATAATTACCCCGTTAACAATGATTATATAATTTCTCACAGATGAGTATTAATGATACTTCATCATTATAACTATGTTAAGATATAATATAGTATACACACAGTATCAAGTATATAGACATTATTCATATTTAGTTTCATTGTGATCATTTCTTAATATAACAGATGAAGTTGATGAACATACAGTACAGGTCAGATGCAACTTAAGCCACACTCGCGTGCTACTCGTACTGCACACCCGAGCGCGATCAAGAGTACACGTGAGTGCACAAAATGTAGCAACTCGCGAGTGTGGCTTAAGTTGCATCTGACTTGTACTGTACATATAATTATGATTATTCATTCAACATTGCATCAGGTATAGACAAGATATAGATATCATTATAATTTGACACATCAACTCGAAAATATATAACAATATCAACTATTAACCTCGCAGATAAACATGTTACTATAGCTGTTACTCCTTCATACAATGTCCATACAGTGTCAGGTATAGACAATGTGTAATTATAATTACTAATATTTATGTAACCATTGAACAAAATTTAATCTCACAGATGAACATATCACTACTGCTGTTAATCTTTCCTACAATATGCATATAGTATCAGGTATAGACAATGTATGATTGTAGCTAATAACAATTATGCAATTCCAATGTTAATTTCACAGGGGATAATGTAACTACAGTTGATAATCCATCCTATAATATGGACATTCTATCAGGTATATACAAGATATAAATATCATTATAATTTGACACATCACCATGATATATTACAAGATCATTCATTAACTTCACAGATGACCATGTTACTACTGGAGATAATCCTTCGTACAATATACACACAGTATCAGGTATAGACAATGTACAATTGTAACTACTAACAATTATGTAACTCTCACAGATGAACATATTACTACTGCTGTTAATCCTTCGTACAATATACATACAGTATCAGGTATAGACAATGTACAATTGTAACTACTAACAATTATGTAACTCTCACAGATGAACATATTACTACTGCTGTTAATCCTTCGTACAATATACATACAGTATCAGGTATAGACAATGTACAATTGTAACTACTAACAATTATGTAACTCTCACAGATGAACATATTACTACTGCTGTTAATCCTTCATACAATATACATACAGTATCAGGTATAGACAATGTACAATTGTAACTACTAACAATTATGTAACTCTCACAGATGAACATATTACTACTGCTGTTAATCTTTCTTACAATATGCATACAGTATCAGGTATAGACAATGTATAGACATAGTTTAATTTGTATTCCTATGTTATGCATACTGTGTCAAGATATAAATATTAATTCTTAATCTCATAGATGAACATGTGATCATTTATGACAATCCTTCCTATAATATACACACAGTATCAGGTATGAACAATGTATATATTACTAACAATTATGTAACTGAAATTTCATTCTCACAGGAGGACATGTGACTACTGATGCTAATCCAGCCTATAATATATCAGGTATAGAATATTGTAATTATAAGTTCTATTGATGTTTGATTCAACTTAAATTATACATCATGATTATTACAGGTGAACAATTGACTGATGATGATAATACAATCTCATATGTATTTGGTTTGAATGAACTTGTTGTTGAAGAAGAGTATGATTATGTATACTGAATAAGACTTTAGTTTTCCATCATTACTCTACTTACACTTTGTTTCATTGTAGTGCAGTAACTATCATCTTATTTATTTTGTTAATGTGATTTGTACATCAATTGTTATATTCATGTTTGTCTCTGTATGTATGTATGACATGTAGTTATAATGACCTTATAATTATGTAATGTTGAATGTTTCAAGGTAGTTTATATGGCATGCACGTGCATAGTAGTTATGATTATTTGTGACCTTTATTGTACACAATTCACATTTCCCTCAGAAGAAAAAAACCAATAAAAGATTTTGTCCAATGCATGAAAAATAACAAGCAAACTATGTATTTGTATGGTTATTATATAGCACTCTCCCTGAATAAACTTACAAACTTAATCCAAACATAAACAAACATAAAATATGTTATAGTACACTAATAATATAATGTATTGATATAATGCATTGGAATGTTCTAAATAAGCTAGAAAAATACTTAATGGTGGTCTGATCTTCATAGACAATGGTCTGATATGATCAACCACTCCTATCTGCTACAGTATAGCATCATACAAAGCTGGCATCATGTGATATGATACGTCAGTCACATATATTCACAGACCACCTGTGATCAGCTTTTTGTACGACTGATTCGTACACAATGTTTTATGTGAAGCAATGGATTCAACACGGACTGTTATCAGTGGTCATATTGCTAACTCTACTACTGAATCTCATCACTGCATACTCAACATGTAATGTTAGACCCGATCCCTTCAATCAAACAACCAGTGGGAAAGCTCTTGGCATTACCTTCTATATTGATCTCAATAATCCGTTTACTTGTTATGGTATCATTAAGCAATGGAGATTATGTTATAAGAGTAGTCCAGGTGCAATATCAGACACCATAAACATAGGCGTCTATCAAGCTGATGGAAATAGTTACGTCAAAAAGGGCTCCAATTCCATTAGTTTACAGTTACAAGACAAGGATTGTCTTTATATAAATGCCGATCCAGAATTAGTGGTACAAGAAGGATATGTAGTTGCATTCTATGCGACTTTAGTTTACATTAAGTTTTTTGATGACGAAGAAAATGGTTATCTATATAAATCTGTAGCATTTCCAAAGTCAATCTCTCAAGGGGTTCTGATTAAGACAACACATCCTTATGCACCAAAATTACAAGCATATATTGAGACAGTAAGCACCACCACAACTACCTCAACTTCTTCAACTACTACCAGCAACACTTTAATAGTGAATACTATCAGCTCAATAACAATTCAATCTTCCCCACAATCATTCTCACCAACGCCCTTCACAACAATTTCACCATCACCTACACCATTTCCATCATCAAATAGCAACTCTGGAATACCTCCACCAGATCTTGAACCCAACCAATGCTTCCTTGGAGTGAACGAAGCTTTTGTATCCTTTTTCAAGCAAAACTCCTCGTTGTTTCTGAATCATCTCCAACCAGCTCAATGTGATGGTAGGCTAGTTAGATGGGAATTTTGTCACAAGTACATAGAAACCTTGTCTCAGATACGATTAGGGGTATGGCGTCCATTAATTGAAAGTGAATCATTTTTACCTATAGGAGAAAATGAAATATTTATTGGACCAAGAAACATAACACACTCTAAAGAGCTTCTGGTGTGTAGAGTAATTGATGCTAACATTACAAACCCAGTGAGGGTAGGAGATCTCATTGGATTTATTACTTCTGAAATTTTCATGGCATTCGCTGATGAGAAAAACAATGTGGTAAAAGGAGATGTAGATGAAACACCAGAGGTAGGCAATGCTCAAACATTTCCATTACTAAGAGGGATTATTGGTAAGTTTTTATAAGCATGCAATAAAATTCACAGTTTATTGAACAATTGTCGGCATAAGCTTTGTTTTTTTTTTCGTACAGACCTGAGTCTGGAAGTAAATAACAAATTATTAGAATTACATATCTCTTTTTAGATGTGTCACCTTCTATTAGCCAGTCACCTTTGCCTTCTCCAAATCCTTCTGTCACATTACAATTCTTCTCTCCCTCTCCAACAATCACTTCTAATTCTCGTGGAGATAATAGCACAGTCATAACAGTAGTAGGCAGTATAGTTGGTGTGTTGGCAATTGCACTAATTGTAATACTGCTTACTGTAAGTTTCATAGCAGTAAGACTACACTGTAGCTATAGATTTAGGACTCCTCGATTACATCAAAGAAGTGAGTATAATGAATTTTTAGATTTTAAAAAATAATTAATCTCCTTTTGATATTGTAGATGATATGATTTATAATGTGAATTACACTCCAACAAATATTAATGAAGGTAAAACCTAATTTTGTAATTAATAACACAATCACAGTGCTATTTTATTCTCAGTTATTATCGGTAACCAGAAAGAATCACTGGGATTAAAGAATAATCCATCATATGCCACAAATGACTTGGGCAAACCTCCAGACGTGGGAGACATAAGTGACCATACCTATGAAAGCATCTAACTATTTGTTGTATTCACTAAAATTAATATTATTAATACATTTAAAAATCCCTAGCATGGTTGCTATGTTGCTTAATACTTATACTCAGTTTACTGTATAATACTGTTTATTGCATATGCGTTCAGATAATACTTGATCGTTTGATTGTAATGTTGACTTTTTACTATATATACTGAAAGAATGATAAATTTGCGTTTTTGATTTCATAGATGTATTAAGATGACAATCATTACTTTCTGAAAGTAACTGATATTTGTATATGTGCATGTATGTATGGATAACATTAGTGATGAAGAAGGCAATTATTTATAACCATAATTATATATCAGTTTACAGATTGTTCTGAACATAGGTATATGCATTATCATTATCCTCAGCAGTCGTATGTTCACCTGTGAGATAAAAAAACTCAATCATTTTTTAGATATTTCGTATATATACATTATATCACGTGGACCTGATGTGAATATATTATAAGATGGATTGTCATGAAAACTCATGTGTTTGTCTGTGAGAAGTTATAATATTATTTTTCAAACAATAGTTTTCTGATTATCTCATATATAGGCCAAACTGAAAATAAATGTTATAGGTATTTCTTTGTCTGTTCCACACATAGTCTCAATACAAGTTACACAGACTACTTTTATCAATACCTGTTACTGAATGTAATTGATAGGCTGGATTAGCAGTGGTGATCACATGATCACTTTTGAAATTAGATTGCTGTTTCAGCGATACTAAAAATGATAGTATTAATTCATTCTTTGTAGTTTGTAATAATTAGTACCTGTAGTTGTAGAATTCATATTTGTGGTTCTCCTCCTATTTTTTATCAGTAGTAGTATTATGAGTATAGTAGTAAATAAAAGAATAAAAAAGACAAGAAGACCGGCTCCAACTGCTATGAATTCCAATTGTACTGGATCTGGAGATATATATATATGTATTAGTTAAAGCACCGGTGCGAGTGTTGTATGGAAAATATAGCACGAGGGGTGGGGTCGAGAAGCTCATAAAGCACGAGGCGCTAGGCGTAGCCGAGTGCTTTAATTTATGAGGCTTCGAGACCCCACCCCCAGTGCTATATTTTCCAAGACAACACGAGCGAAACCGGTGCTTTAACTGGTTTATAGTACAGTATTAGTACTTCGGATTAATACAATGGAGAAGAAGAATGACGTACTTAGCGTTCTTGCACTAAACCCGAGGTAAGCGCGTTGTTTTCTAGTGTTATAAACAACATCCGGAAAATATGGAACAGGATGTGGTCAAAAAAGTGTGCTATATGGAAAATATAGAACAGTCGGTACCTTTGATGTTAGGCGTCAAAGTGCTATAAATATATAATATAATTATATATATATATAATTATATATATATAATATATATATATATAGTATGCTACCATGGCAACCGTTTGATGTGGTTAGGTCTTATATTTTGTATATAGACCCGGGTGTGAATCTTTAATCCACCAGCATACTATATATTGTATATAGTACACTTACAATTCTTATATACCACAATATAAACCCTTGGTTTAGTGCCTTCGGATGTGATATAGCCCTCGCAAGCTCGGGCTATATCACATCCTCAGACACTAAACCTCGGGTCTATATTTTAACTGTAAGTGTACTATATAATATACATATATACATTGGTATATTTACAAATTAGGAAGTCACAAAAGAAATATACCGCATGTAAGATCATATAATTGAACTTATAAGTACATAATTATATTATATTGCACTTGCTTTGATATACATGTTAAATGCTGTGAACAATATTATACCTTCTCTTGTTTCAATTGTAGAACTAATGGTGATGTTTAGAGAACTTACCAAATCAACTTAACTGTGTAGTCAACGCATAATTATATTGCATGTGGGGTATAATGTGATTTCCTCATTTGTAAAGATATATATATATATATATATATATATATAATTATATATGGGTATATTTAAATTATACAGGAAGTCACAAAAGAAATATACCCACCTGCAATATTGAACTTATAATTCCATAATTATATTATATTGCACTTGCTTTTATATAAATATGACAGCATGTTAAATGATCTAAGACAGCACAATTTAAGTGAAAAATTAGCAATATTATACCTTCTGTTGTTTCAACTGTGGAACTAATGGTGATCCATAGAGAACTCATCATCAGATTCGTAGAAAGAAAGCTACTAGTAGTGTGTACTAGAGTCATTGGAAATAATTCCTGTTCTGTGTTGAGCACTAAATAAAATATAGTTATTATTATAATATTATAATATTTCTGTGTATGATGGATAGCTAGTTTTTGTAGAATTCTACGACACTTCAATAGCAATTAAAGGTCCACTAGATTTAACTGTGTAGGTGGCACATAATTGTATTACAGGTGTGGATATTTCTTTTGTGACTTCTTAATTTGTAAATATAGCCATATATATACATGTATATGTATATAATTATTATACATAATATATATATGAATGGATGGATAATAAATATACTCACATGTAGTGCAGTTAGTGTCCTCTCCTGTGTATCCTTCAAGGCATACCATGTTACCTTGGTTGTCACATGTATAATGACCTCTTTTTCCATCAGTTGATTCACAAAACACACTACATTGTGAACCATAATAGCTATCAGCACAATACAAACGAAAATCAATTTGAAGCATATTGAAGAGTCCATAGACCTCATGGATACTGGAAACATTATCACTTACAGTAAACATACCATCAAATATCATTGTACTGACAAGATCATCATTTTCATCATCATCAGGTGTGACATCACTAGGATCACTGTCGTTATCGTAAACTCGGGTTCTAAACTGTAATTGACCCTATTGTTATAGATAACATATAATTAAATATAATAGCATAGGCATTGGTACTAATAATAATACATTGAACAGCACTACTTGCGTGTGAAACTGAATGCAGATACCAATAATATTAACATTAGCATCACAGAATTATGATTACTGCTTGCATTACATTTTCAGGCCATTGTTGCCCATGGAACACTAGTGGATTAGGTACTCCAGGACTTAGGTCCTCTCCTATTTCAAATACCAAATCATCTCCTCCAAGAACATCTGTCTCATACTCCCCATATGGGCATGAGTCTGCATCAGTCTCGCCAAGATCTTGCAAGCAGATTAAAAAGTAGTTGTCACATTGTTTACTGCATATTCCATCTTTTAGACTGTCACTATCACAGCATAGTATGGTATTAATATTATCTACTGAAATGCTATTCTGATTTACATATCTGTGTACTCCAACTTCCAGAGTCCATTCAGAATTGACCTGATGAGAAGATAGAGACCAAAAGGACTAAAATTAAAATGTGAAATTATTTAAAACTCACTTCTGAAAGTAAAAGCATAAAATGGAATAAAAGTACTGACCCCATATAGAAAGTTACACACTTCCATGCGACTAATATAAATGCAGAGATTTGTGCTCCGAAATTCGTATTCTCGCAAATAAACCCCCACCCCTTTCCAGATCTCAAAAAAAAAAAAAAGGGTGGAGTCTGTTCGCGAGACTATATATGCTTCCTGGAGGCAATCATCAGTAAAAATTGTACTGGCCTGACAGAGACTTGGTCAATCAATATCCACCATCGTAGCAGTCATAGAGTTGTTTGTATTGGCTGCAAGTTATATATATATATATATATATAACTTGCAGCCAATACAAACAACTATATATAACTTGCAGCCAATACAAACAACTCTATGACTGCTACGATGGTGGATATTGATTGACCAAGTCTCTGTCAGGCCAGTACAATTTTTACTGATAATTGCCTCCAGGAAGCATATATAGTCTCGCGAACAGACTCCACCCTTTTTTTTTTTTTTTTTTTGAGATCTTGAAAGGGTTTTTTTTTTTTTTTGAGATCTTGAAAGGGGTGGGGTTTTATTTATATATATATAGCATGCTACCATGGCAACCGTTTGATGTGGTTAGGTCTTATATTTTTGTATATAGACCTGTGAATCTTTAATCTATCAGCATACAATATATTGTATATAGTACACTTACAGTTCTTATATAAAACAATATAAAACCTTGGTTTAGTGTCCTCGGATGTGATATAGCCCTCGCAGGCTCGGGCTATATCACATCCTTGGACACTAAACCTCGGGTCTATATTTTTGTATATAAGACCTGTAAGTGTACTATATATATTACATATATAACTTGCAGCCAATACAAACAACTCTATGTCTATAGCTAATATGAAATTACTCTCGAATCAACTTGAAATTTGAAATTTAAAAACTTCCTATGAGCTTTGCCAGCCCTCCAGTGGATTGTGCACTATAGTAAGGACCATCATATGCATATGATTAGAGTTAGTTTTGGCTGACACATATACATGTATTCTTACGTACTTGCATATATAATATTATATATTAGTGTTGTTTTAATTAACTATAACTCAACTAAAACCATTTTTTAAAGACATTGTGACTTTTAGTTAAATAAACTATAACTACATTACAAGTCTAAGTAAGCCTAAAATTGATTAACTATAACTATAGCTAAAAGTGGTCATTATTAATTGTCATACTAAAACAACAATAAAATTATGTACATAAATGTTTTTATGCAAATTGTGACCTCATGTGGATGTCAATAGTTGTACCATTAAATGTACAAGAAAGAACCATTAGGTATGCTGTAAAAACAGTGTACAGGTATTGGTTATGATAACCACAATATCATTCATATGCAGTGGCTATATACATTGATATTGTAAACCCGATATCATATACATCAGTGTAATTTTGATAGGAACATAATTCCTAATTGATACTGTAATGTGAAGGCAGCACCATCTACTTTCAGTTGTAGCTTATATTGTATTTGCAAGTGAGGTGATAGCTTCACTCAAATATGGCTGGAATTATTTATCCTACAAATTCAGTACCGCCTCAGTTAGTAAAACCAACTAACTATTACACTAGTGATGGCTCCAATGACTTTCATAAACACTCTAGTTCACTGGTTCTTATTACTGTTTGTGTGGTATGTAGTGGTCTGCTGCTTATTCTTACTGCTCTATTCATCATCGCAGTCATATGTGGCTATAACAAGTGGAGGAGGCAGAGAACAAATATACTAGATGTCTCTCTGGCTCACAGACCTAGAGGTATTTCATTCATATACTGCTTTCCTACAATGTACATAGAGCTTCTTCAAATTGGTGAAGCAGAGCATAGTATGATATACAATGAAATTTACAACAAGAAGCATGTTAGTATTGGTACATACGTATGTAATTATGCATGTATCATAACTATTATATAATTATGTGAACATCACATTCTATTTTCATTAGTAATTGTTGATGGTCGGAAGTATAAATTGACCATGCAACAAAACAAAGCATACAAGAAACTGGAGTTTGATACTGAAAGTCTTGAGCACACCTATGAGAGCATTTAATTCACATGTCTCGTGATCAAGAATCTTTAGAAATCAAGATCATCTTTAAGAGAGCAAAACAGTGACTCAAATGCAAATGTAATTAATTATTTGTTAGCTGTAAAGGCAAACCCAAATTCATTGTAATGCATGTGTCACACCTAAAGAGGCCTGATCTCAAGGCTGAGAGGTTGGATCTCTGCATAGTATATATTACGTATGTCAACATTATTGTTTAAATTTCACTCAATATTCATAATAATGTTTATTGAAATAGAAATAAATTCTATTTCACTGTATTCAATTATTTTTTAACATCAAAAATTGTGATTATATTTAAGGGGAAATATACATCACACCCTATAATTATAACACTAATTAGCTCTAATTATTACCCAATGTTTGGGGGTGGGGCAGACAGTGTGTATTATTAAATTTTGTTATGAAGTTTTGCAATGTGTTGGAGCATCTTTCTGGTTCTGTTCTGTACTTACTGTGTAAGGAGAACTGTTTGTGGTACCATTTTGTATTACTGTCGTATTATTTCATCCATCTATCTGTCTATTCCAAATATTATATGTATATATATATATATATATATATATATATATATATCCATCTATTTATCCATTGGGATGAACCCAATAGATGAATGGATGGGTGAATAGATAGATGGATGGGTATATAAAATATGTAAATGTTTGAATATGACTTATGTATAATATTCTACTCATTTATTAGGTAAACACAGGAGTCACCTCTTCATTAATTCCATATCATGAAGCAAAATCTGTTAACTTGAGTACATGTGCTCAATACAATGTATTCTATCCTCGATCGTGTATTGGGAACGAGTGTCACCTGGCTGTGAAGTGGGAGGAGGAAGATGAAGATTGGGTCAGATTTACTTTAATGGCCAAAACGCAAGGAAGTGCTGTGTGGGCTGGTGTGGGGTTTTCAGAAAATGGGAGAATGGTAAACAGCCTTAAGTAACATATATAAATATAATTATGTATCATATATATATTTATATTTATGTATAATATATATATATATATATATATTGTGTTGTTTTAGTTTGATAAAAATGAGTTATAGTTATAGTATGCCTGGACTTTCAAATGTTTAGTTTAGTTATAGTTTAATTAACTAAAGTAATATTAGGCTTACTAAAAGGGTTTTAGTTTTAGTTAACTAACTAAAAATGCCAATTTTCATTTTAGTTAGTTAACTAAACTACTAAAAGGGGTTTTAGTGATAGTTATAGTCAGGGGTGCCAACAGGGGGGAGGCAGGTGGGGCATTTTGCCCTGGGCCCCACACTATAAGATGGCCCCAACTAAGCCAAATTTTTACAGTTATTAAAACCAGTTTGCAAAATAAATTGAATGGGGCCCCATTTTGAAAGTTTGCCCCAGGCCCTACAAGTCCTGTTGGCTGGCTTGGTTATAGTTAACTAAAGCAACACTATATATATATATATATATATATATGTATATATACACAGTATATAATATCATAATTATAGTACATAATTATAATTATAATTTGCATAATTATTATAATAATCCTATGTATATATATATTATATACGTAATTATGTACATGTAATCATACATGGTTTTTTATTCCAGGCGGACAGTGATGTTGTTACATGCTTTTATAATAATGATAGATACAAGGTATACAATGCTTGGAATACAGATACCTTACATAACTGTGAAATTGATAAAAACCAGGTAAGTTGAAGGAACTGAAACTATAGTGTATGACAGTAAAGGGCTCATTAAGATTTGCAGTGTCATGACAACAAAAAAAGGGAATATCTCAAATGACATAGCCACAACTCCCTAGGGTAAAGCATAATGCATGGACAGTAAAGGGCTCATTAGACTTCCAAGTTCCAACAAAAAAGAAACTGACGTAGCCACTACTCCTCAGTGGTCTTGTGCTTACAGTGCCCTCATATAGTAAAAAGGAGTGAAGTAATTGTTAAAATACGAATACAGTTAGTGTCTGTAAACCAATTATCCTTTTTTTTTGTCTGCTTGATAGCATAAGTATTTGGAGAATGCAATCGGAAATAGTAAATATAATTATAATACATAATTATATATATATATAGTATATATAATTATATATATAGTGTGTGTTTGTCTAAAGGTTTCTCTAACTATATATAAGGCTTTAATATTAATGGAAGGCTTCAAATGATTTAGCACATTGCAAAGAATGGAAATTTACTTAACTACATATGTAACTTGTAGGTGTATGAGATAAAGGTATGTTATATATATATATATATATATATATATATATAAATAATATATATAATTATATATATATATATATATATATATATAATTATATAATAATTATAATATGATAAAATAACTTACAATAAAAAAAACAAACAAAAAAAAACAATAGATACATACATGTATATATATATATACATGTATACAAAATAAATAAATAAATAAATAAATAAAATTTAATAATAATAATAATAATAATATATATATATAGTATAGTACAATACAGTGAAGTACATTACAGTACAGTATAGTACATTACAGTACAGTACAGTACAGTACAGTACAGTACACATTACAGTATAGTACAGTACAGTACACTACAGTACAGTACAGTACAGTACAGTACACATTACAGTATAGTACAGTACAGTACAATACAGTACATTACAGTACTATTACAGTACAATACTGTATAGTACAGTATAGTACAGTACAGTACACTACAGTACAGTGTAGTATAGTACAGTACAGTACAGTATAGTACAGTACAATACAGTATAGTATAGTACAGTATAGTACAGTACAGTACACTACAGTACAGTGTAGTATAGTACAATACAGTACAGTATAGTACAGTACAATACAGTATAATATAGCACAGTATAGTATAGTACGGTATAATACAGTATAATATAGTATAGTACAGTACACATTACAGTACAGTACAGTACAGTATACGTAGTACAGTACAGTATAGTACAGTATAATACAGTACACAGTACAGTACAGTATACGTAGTACAGTACAGTATAGTACAGTATAGTACAGTATAATACAGTATAGTACAGTACACATTACAGTACAGTACAGATACTATAGTATAATGTTACATTTACATTACATTGTGTATACCATATGTTGTACTATGCTATTGTTACTCTTTGTTTGTTTTATAGTCAGATTTTATAGCCCTTTTGGAGATAAAATTTCACTTCATATGATAATAAGAAAAAGAATAATTACTAATTGCTACACTATTGTGTATTTACTTGTATCTAAGTACTTAAGTATGCATTTAGACTAAAGTCTGTTTCCCCCAAAGGGTGGTACCATGGCGCTCCCACACCCTTTAGTCTCGCTCACCTACACTTATTTGCAAAACTAATTGAACAATGTTTAGTCAAACATTATGTACTATGGCGATGATGCACTCCTCCACCCTTAATATTTATCTTGAGGGAAACACTACATTCACCGTGACCACATTTTTCTGAGGTCAAGGTGAACTCGAACAATCTTTCGTTTGATTGATTCTATCTATTTCATTTATAATATAGGATATCGTGAAGTTTCATTATGGGAATTACAGTGATGGTTTACTAACATGCAAGTATGTATCAACAAATTTCAATAGTACATTGTAGTTTACTATAGTATACTAATAATTTACTGGCAATATACTATGTCATACACTGATTGTTTTTTGTTAGTTTTAGTCGTCAAAAGTTGACTAATGACACTAAATATGATAAATCGCTACTGAAAACATGGCATGTGTTACTGGCTTGGGGAGAGTTAGGAACATCAAGTAAAATAGGATTAGATGTTTGTGCTCATATATTCACATAATTCATTTATCAATCAATCCAGTCTATTTACATGTATCCATCCATCAATTCATTTATCGTTTCATTAATCCATCCATCCATCTATCCATCCATCAACCCATCCATTGAGTAATCCATTTATCCATTCATCGGTCAATCCATCCATTGATTTATCCATCCATCCACCCATATATTCATCCACCCATATATATCCATCCATCCATCCATTCATCCATCCATCCATCCATCCATCCATCCATCTACCCATTCATCCATCCATCCATCATCCATTTTTTATTCAACTACTTATATTTTCAATATATAAGTCATAAGCCATTCCCGATTTCATTCATCCCTTCATATTTACCACACAGATGGTGTAACTGAATCCAAAATGTCTCAACATGCTGAACAGTACAGTACAGAATGTACATGTAATGTAACAAACTGTACTGAGCTCTGTCTGTGTATTGATCAGTTCAAACATCTTTTACTAAAGTTACATGGTTAGTTAAAATATGTAATTATAATATAATGTTATTTTAGTTAACTATATCTACATGTATAACTAAAACCCCCTTTAGTAAGGCATTGGGACTTTTAGTTAACTATATCTATAACTAAAACCCCTTTTAGCAAGGCATTGGGACTTTTAGTTAACTATAACTATAACTAAAACCCCTTTTAGTAAGGCATTGGGACTTTTAGTTAACTATAACTATAACTAAAACCCCTTTAGTAAGGCATTGTGACTTTTAGTTAACTATAACTAATATTAACCATTGTTACTATTAATAGTAACTAATATTAACCATTGTTACTATTAATAGTAACTAATATTAACCATTGTTACTATTAATAGTAACTAATATTAACCATTGTTACTAATTAATAGTAACTAATATTAACCATTGTTACTATTAATAGTAACTAATATTAACCATTGTTACTATTAATAGCAAATGATATTAACCATACTGTTATATGTAACTTGTACTACTGCTATTTATAGTAACTACATATATTCAGACATATTACTATTAATAGTAACATGTGCCATTGCTATTAATAGTAACATATCATTACATCATTCCTCAGGTACTATTTTGAGTATTGTATTCATACTTATTCTTCCCACTGCTACTTTAATTGGTAGATACTATCGACTTGTTCTTCCTAATAACTGGTTCCAGGTATTAGTATTGTTTGATCTATCTGTTTATCACATGTAGCTATTAGCTAGTTGTATTGTCTGTCTGTCTATCTATCTATCTATATATCTATTTATCTATCTATCTATCTATCTATCTATCTATCTATCTATCTATCTATCTATCTATCTATCTATCTATACATCTATCCATTCATAGCTATCAGCCAGTTGTCTTGTCTGTCTGTCTGCATGTCTATCTATCTATTCATCTATCCATCCATCCACCCATCCATCCATAGCTATCAGCTAGTTGTCTTGTCTGTCTATCTATTTATCTATATATCTATTTATCTATCTATCTATCTATCTATCTATCTAGCTATCTATCTATCTATTTATCTATCCATCTATCAATCCATATATCCATCCACCCATCCATCCATAGCTATCAGCCAGTTGTCTTGTCTGTCTGTCTATCTATTTATCTATCCATCCATCTATCCATCCACACATCCATCCATAGCTATCAGCTAGTCGTCTTCTCTATGTATGTATGTATGTATCTATCCATCCATCCACCCATACATCCATAACTATCAGCCAATTTTCTTGTCTGTCTGTCTATCTATCTGTCTATCTATTTATTTTTCTTTTAATTCTTCACAACCTACATTGCCATGTATTATGTGAGAATGCAAAATACATTATTTGATTAGATGTAATTTCTTTCTATATAATATCATAATAATTTGTTGTTTATTACTTCATCTTTCCCTTTAAGTCTTTTAAATTTATCTTTCCTCTTTCAATGTCCTCTCAAGACACATATGATCATGATGATAATTGGAGCCATAGGAATGCTCTCTGGTTTGGGTTTTATCTTGGGACACACTGGTGGAAATTTCTCTGTCGTAAGTACCCACTGCTAACATTATAATAATTTTATAGTACTTCAAAAATATGATATTATTTTCTCATACTGCAGGGACCTCATCAAATTATTGGTATTATTACGATAGGTCTGGCAATGACTCAGGTACTTATACTGTCATACTACTATTGATAATACTGTTGTGTTACAATACAATACAGTATAGTACAGTACAGCACAGTACAGTATAGTACAGTACAGTACAGTACAGTACAGTACAGTACAGCACAGTACAGTATAGTACAGTACAGTATAGTACAGTACAGTACAGTACAGTACAGTACAGTACAGTACAGTACAGCACAGCACAGTACAGTATAGTACAGTACAGTACAGTACAGTACAGTACAGTACAGCACAGTACAGTATAGTACAGTACAGTACAGTACAGTACAGCACAGTACAGTACAGTACAGTATTGAACAAGTACTGTATTGTGTATTGTATTGTCTACTCCATGTACATGTAGTATTACTAGTGTTCACTGCATTAAATGGTTGTAAAGGAACAATGTTTAACACAGACAGTGTGCTTTGTCTGTAGCAATGCTTTATATAATAATGACTGTTTTGATACGGTGTTGAAGCATGGGCCAATTGATTCAACAATATTTAGTGTGTGTACAATTAGCAAAACATCTTGAGCCAATTAACAAAGCATCAGTACTGCTAGTAACAATTGTTTTTCCTTCAATGTAACTATAGTACCAACGAAGAAATGCTTAAGGCTTGTAGTATGCCATGAGATGTACATGTGTGTATCCTTCGTTAGTACAGTATATTCAATGAGAATTCAATTAATATTTACAGGTATAATTATATTCATTGTGTAGGTAGTTATTGCTGCTTTTAGGCCTCATAAAGGACCTTCGTTACAGTGAGTGTGTTATTAAAAACGATTTTTGAAAATAATTAATTCTTTGAAACATTTTAGGCGGAGATTATTTGAAATATTTCATCGATTGAATGCCACTGCAATCCTTACCCTTGGAAGTAAGACATCTCCTTTTCTTCAAATATTGATATAATATTGTGTTTATCTAATTCTTTTAGCTGTAGCGATGATGTTAGGGGCGTGGTTACTTCATTCAGACCATAGAACTCTCTTAATATGGATGGAAGTGATTATTTCTATGTCTGTATTGTGTTCAGTTACACTAGGAATAGTGAATCAGTTCTTGAGTAGATTTAAATATTGTAAAGGTATGTTTGTTTAATAGTGAATGGTAGATCAACTGAAACTCATTCATGTTTACCTCAAGCTGAAAACCATTAGTTTGGAATGACCAACAATCTTTAATACTTCACCATTTTCATATAATTATTCTTCACATGTCAAATTTCAGCATCGTTATTGAGTTATAGTATAATCATGTATTAACCTTATGACATTAAACTATACACTACATTACATATGAATTATTAAGTTATAGTATAATCATGTATTAACCTTATGATATTAAACTATACACTACATTACATATAAGTTATTGAGTTCTAGTATAATCATGTATTAACCTTATGATATTAAACTATACACTACATTACATATAAGTTATTGAGTTCTAGTATAATCATGTATTAACCTTATGACATTAAACTATACACTACATTACATATAAGTTATTGAGTTCTAGTATAATCATGTATTAACCTTATGATATTAAACTATACACTACATTACATATAAGTTATTGAGTTCTAGTATAATCATGTATTAACCTTATGACATTAAACTATACACTACATTACATATAAGTTATTGAGTTCTAGTATAATCATGTATTAACCTTATGACATTAAACTATACACTACATTACATATAAGTTATTGAGTTCTAGTATAATCATGTATTAACCTTATGACATTAAACTATACACTACATTACATATAAGTTATTGAGTTCTAGTATAATCATGTATTAACCTTATGACATTAAACTATACACTACATTACATATAAGTTATTGAGTTACAGTATAATCATGTATTAACCTTATGACATTAAACTATACACTACATTACATATAAGTTATTGAGTTCTAGTATAATCATGTATTAACCTTATGACATTAAACTATACACTACATTACATATAAGTTATTGAGTTCTAGTATAATCATGTATTAACCTTATGACATTAAACTATACACTACATTACATATAAGTTATTGAGTTCTAGTATAATCATGTATTAACCTTATGACATTAAACTATACACTACATTACATATAAGTTATTGAGTTCTAGTATAATCATGTATTAACCTTATGACATTAAACTATACACTATATTACATATAAAGTCATAACTTCTAATTTTGAGAATGTGAATATACAGACTTTAGTATAAACAGAGTAAACCACATTTAGGCATAACTGGATTTACCTGTAAAACAATTTTAATTATCCCATTTCTCATACACTTGGAATGTTATTTTATTCACCAGATTCATATTAATTATTCTTACTGACTAGTTATTTTCACGCCACTAGCTGGATCTGTCTGTATATTTGTAGTACAATAGTACATGTACATGTGCACATATTGTACAGTACATGTACAAATGTTATAGTACAGCAGTACATGTACACATAAACAACATTAGTTGTACTACAGCAGTACATATACTTGTACAAATATTATATATAGTACATGTACTGGTACAAATATTATATTACAGTAGTACATGTCATGTAATACTGTACTACAAGCACTTTTGTATATACAACTACATGTTCTACTACATGTTCTACTACATGTATGTGTAGTCCAGACATGGGGTCAATTACATCTAAATTTGATAAACATAAGATTGATTTTCAAAGACTGTATCAGTCAAACGACATCTTCTGGACGAAATATCTTTCCAGTGATGCTAAACAGTCGTTCGACGGGCCAGAGGATGCTGGAACTGATAAATATCGCTTAGCCAACTTGCTCATAGCTGGTGGGTACATGGATGTGTTTTCTTTCCAAAATTGTAGAGGATTTGCTTTTGATTCTTTAGTCTTGTCTCTAGTGTATTACTTTTGAATACCATTACACTACATTCACAATCTTCTATTACTATTACTATTACTGTAAAAAAAGTAATCATTACTATTACTATTACTATTACATATTACCCCATGTCTGATGTGTACACTTGTAAATTGTAGATTAACATAATGTAATAAGTAATGATTTTTTAATCTTCTCTCTCTGATGATTTCCACAGTGACAAGCCCTCCTGTTCATTATCACAAAGTCTCTCCTGAAGACTCTAATTCTGATAAAGAAGTAGATCTTAAAGATATTGAAAATGACAATACATCAGTATATTCAAAAGAAAGGGTATGTGATATTACCATATATATGCATGTTATTCTAATAATCAGTACATTTTTTTCCTCTTACAGACTCTATTATTAATATTCATATTGCAGTCATTCACCTTCTCTGGACTAGTCACTGCATTTACTTTCTATGACACAACACATAAAACATAAATACCAATCATAATGTGTTAATAATTATTATTCATTAATATTAATTAATTAATAAAAGTTTAATTAACCTTTTGCGCACCATAATTTTTAACCCTTACACAACCATATTAAAGAACATGTATTTCTGATTTCATTTTGTGGTTGCTATGAACACTGAATATTAAAGCAGACATTATATTTCAGAGTCATTTCTGACGAATTTGGATTAGAAGTTTAATATGGTAGGTTTTGGGAAGTCCTCGTGTTCAGTATGTAGTCTTATTGTGAGTGGTTTTATGGTATGTTGGGTATACTAATTCATTACATGTTCTACAAGATTGATAATCTCAGGCTGGTATGTGGGATGCTAGGAAACCAGGTTAATGTAATCTCTGTCGTGACTAGATACAAATTTT
Organism: Petrosia ficiformis; assembly: GCA_947044365.1. Taxonomy (NCBI): domain Eukaryota; kingdom Metazoa; phylum Porifera; class Demospongiae; order Haplosclerida; family Petrosiidae; genus Petrosia; species Petrosia ficiformis. Next base: position 1,007,614 of record OX345643.1, read on the forward strand.
AACTACCGTCATGTGACAATGCACATTGACTACACCAAGTTTATAATACTATAATATAAATTTGTGACTTACTTTCGAAAAGAGACCTTGTCCCGCCAAATTTCAATTGCTTGTCATTCTGCGATTTTGTACAGAAATTTGGTATCCAGCAAGCTCTGCATGGATGTTACAAGATGGTTAAATTATCAAATGAAGAGTATATATATAATTATATAATTTCTTTATGTTTCATACTTGTATATATATATGCAGGCTGATATTCAGGTAATGACTGAACTAGAGGATCTCTTAACACGTCTTTATTCACCTGATAGTACTAACATAGACAGATTACAAATCAGTGAGTTCCAAGTGAGGGCACAATGAAAGTACAAGTGTAATGATTATGAAGTGATGACTTTATATGTACTATAGTGTATAGTTTAATGTCATAAGGTTAATACATGATTATACTGTAACTCAATGACTTATATGTACTATAGTGTATAGTTTAATGTCATAAGGTTAATACATGATTATACTGTAACTTAATAATGAAGCAATGGATTGAAATTTGACATACACAAAAAAGAACAGGAAGGATAATTATATGAAAATGGTGCAGGTAAAAGATCGTCGGTCATTCCAAACTAAAGTTATGAACATTTTTCTGAGGTCGTTAACAATCTTTAATATATTAATCCATGTTGGAGCATGCTACACTCGTGTAGTAAAAAGGAAATAATGTTGTTAATAAGTAATGTAGTTTTATAATTAGTTTATAATTAAATACTTACTCCACCCTATTATCAAATGACTGTTCTTCATAGACAAACTTCTGGATACTTTTAGTCATCAAGAAGGTGTATGGAAACATTGTATATATATTTTACAACACTCTTCAAATGAGTATACAGTGCTGTATGCGCTACATGTTATTGAGGTAGATCCATCCATCTATTCACCCATCAATCTATCCATTCATCCATCTATCTATTTATCCATTCATCCATCTATCTATTTATCCATTCATCCATCTATCTATTTATCCATTCATTCATTCATCTATCAATTGATCCATATATCATCTATTTAGTATCTACCCATCCATCCATTTATCTATCCTTCCATTCATTTATCCATCTATTTATGTATTGATCCATCCATTAAATCATCTATCTATCTATCTATCTATCTATCTTTCTATCTATCTATCTATATATCTATCTATTTATCCATCTATCTATCTATTCATCCATCTATCTATCTATCTATCTATCCATCAATCTATCTATCTATCTATCTATCTTTCTATCTATCTACTTGCTCATTACAGACTCTCATTGTTCAAACATGGCAAGCAATTCCTCCAGATGAAAGACTTAAGCTTCGTCAATTCTTAATGGAATACTTAATCACAAAATATTCAAACTTGCCGTCATATTTTCGTAACAAGCTAGTCCACGTAGTCGTTCTGATTGGACGCTCAGACTGGCCTCACTTTTATCCAGACTTCATGGATCATGTTATCCAGGTAATTGCTATAGAAAACTACAATATGAGTTACCCATGCTTTCAATCATTATAAATCTATCTAGTATCTATTATCCACCCATCTATCTACTTGTACCTATACATCCATCCATTTATCTATTAAGCCATCTATCTATCTATCTATCTAGTATCTATCTATCTATCTATCTATCTATCTATCTATCTATCTATCCATCCATCCATCCATCCATCCATCCATCTATATCTATCTATCTATCTATCTATCTATCCATCCATCTATCCATCCATCCATCCATCCATCTATATCTATCTATCTATCTATCTATCTATCTATCTATCTATTTATCTATTTATCTATCCATCTATCCATCCATATATCCATCCACCCATCCATCTATAGCTATCAGCCAGTTGTCTTGTCTGTCTGTCTATCTATTTATCTATCCATCCATCTATCCATCCACACATCCATCCATCCATCCATCCATCCATCCATCCATCCATCTATATCTATCTATCTATCTATCTATCTATCTATCTATCTATCTATCTATCTATCTATCTATCTTATATATGTATGTATGTATGTATGTATCTATCTATCTATCTACTTATCTATCTATCTACTTATCTATCCACCTATCTATCTATCCACCTATCTACACATCTATTCATACATCTTGTCCATCCATCAATGTTTTAAATACATTTCCAGATAGTGAAACAAAAAGAGACAACAATACTAGGGTTATCACTACTTCAAACAACATCCGAAGAGTTAGCCACACCAAAAATGGATCTCATATCATCCACAAGATGTCGAGAGCTTCATTCATTAATGATTCAACAACTACCGAGAATACTTGATACTTTAGTTCAGCTATTAAACTCCG